>WSTI01004029.1:0-11504 GCA_019616915.1 Ceratobasidium sp. 423
TTCTTTGTTCATCATAGCCATTTTTGGGTCCTGTGTGATTTGATGTAATAACAGACCCTGGGGGTAATCAGGTGTAATTACATACAATTACACTTTTGTCATTCCCTCACTTTAATTACACTTGCACTGAACACAGAGTATAGTGGGTCATATATAAGCACTCATAGCATGGCTGAATGCAATCATTGTCCTCTTCCAGCTATGCCCAAGGCACTCCCTTGTGAAACCCTTTACTTGGTGCTCTCCCTGCTTGATGCTGAAAAGACCCATTCCAAAATAATATGCAGCACTGGTGTTTCATCTACTTACATCACAAGGGCCACTGCAAGTACTGTCCTCACCTGGAAAGGTCCAAAGGCAGTTGTCCAGGCAAACTCAACCCCACCACTACTTGCTATGCTGTCTGTCTCATCACCAATGGCAGCAAAGTTAGCACACGCCAGGCCACCCAAACCCTATCCAGACTTACAGGGGAGTCCATCAGTACTCCTACTGTGTGCTGTGCCTTGAAGGAAGCTGGTTTAAGGGCTGTGAAGAAGGTTCAAAAACCAAAGCTCACCCCAAAACATATCAAGGAATGACTTGCATTTGCCCATGCTCACAAGGATTGGACATGAGAGGTTGTTAGTAATGTCACAGCCCTTGCTGACAATGTGGACTAAGTCCTGCTTAGGAGGTTTTGAAGATTCTGTGGATGGCAACCAAGGCCTGAGATCAACACCAGGTATGTTCTCCCTGCATGTGGCAATGTAGAAATATAGTGGAGATACCACTCAGATGGTTGTAGAGGGGATAAGATGAGACTAACAACCTGAGGGATAACTCAGGTGTAAGCTTGAGTATAAATATGTCAAGGCTCTAGATACATGTGAGATAAGAGCAACAAAGGGAGAGAGTCCTTGACAATGAGACAAAGGGGAAACACCATGGAATGATACAAATGATAGAGACAAAGGGAGAGTCCATGGTGATAAATACAAGGGGAGGGCAAGCATGAGTGGGACCAAACAGAAAAATAAAGAAATTCAAATTGTTGCAACCTTGGTCACAACAACTTTTTATGCAACTTATGCATGCTTACATTAAGTAAACACTCATTGCTCTTGACACTGAGGTTGTTTGGTGCCCATAGACCACTAGCCTGTCCCAACAGATACTGGGTAACTAGTGTAGCTCTCCATATGACCCTGCACCTCTCCTGTTAAGGTAACAGAGAGTGGAACTTAAGTATAATCATGTGAATGCTTGAGAAGTCACAATTGACATTGAATAAATTGTTAGAAATCCCAAATAAATTACAGTGAGGTTTTAGGATGTTCTTTACCCTATCTACAAGTTTACTACTACTAACCAACCACCTGCAACTTCATAATCACAAGATTACTTGTTGAAGCATCACTAATATTCCTGATACAGCTTCTTTAGTGTGCATATAAGTGCATAATATATCCTACCTCTGATCATATATATACACTTAATATAGTTCTTTTGTTAATTCCATTAACTACCCATTAGTTACATTTAATTATATTCTATTAAATACTTGTAATTACATCTGGCCTACCAATACAGTGATCTTTAACATTGAAGGTGGCACCAGGCACAACTGTGCATCTGGTGCAGTGGTCAAGTGATAACAAATGGGGCAAGTGGGGCCAGCAATATGAGGTGGAGTGAGCAGGGTGAGGTGGAGCAAACAAGATGAATCAGTGCAAAATGGATGGGTCAAGTCAAATAAAGGTCAGAATACTGTGTTTCTCATGGGAGGGCATCATGAAGTGCTTGTGATCCAATGTAAAATGATGGATAGGTTCCAATTTGGTCAGTTCATTTACTTGTATAGTATTTGGGAGACTCACAGGAGAGCATACAAATATAAAGCTGTGGGATTGGAGGGTATGACACAGAGAATTAGGATAAGTGGATCCTTTGCAATATGGTGGAATAACCATGGCATCATGAGCAGCATTTGACAGACATAATTATAAACAGGTTTATCTTAAGCCAAGAGTGTGAGTGATACAAGAAGGCAGATTTCTGGACTCCCAGAGATATGAGGTATGAGATATGAAAGATGGAACTGTGCATGAGTTACCTATCACACATACAAGGACATGCCATAGGTGGAAACCAATTAAAATTTAACTTGCATTTCAGCAATTGATCACAGTGTGGTGGAGGCTGTCAATTGGCTTTTGGTTCAGGATTGGTCAGGGGGTACCTAATAAGAATGTAAGCATTAAAGCTGAAACCAAAATGGGAATATGTATTACACTACTGGCTACATGGTTTCCAGAGGCAGGAAAGCAAACTAATGACCAAAAACAAGGCAACAAGTGCTGAGATGAGAGAGAGAGTAAAACAAGATAGTGACCATACAGAAAAGGAATAATTATTGATAGGTGGGTCAGGATGCAGTAGTGTGTGGGTAGAAATTGTGAGACACATGAGGATGAGTGAAACACATGGATGATGGTGGCAGATGACCCAAGAACAAATGCAAAGACCAAGCCAAAAAAGATCAGAAAAAATAGACACACAACCCATTACCACCCAGCATTATGAAAATCATTTGCCCAAGACTTGTTGCACACCAACCCTAAGCAACCTTCTGTACACTCATCATCTTCTTCACCACTTTATGAACCAGTACCAGCTCCCTGGTCACTGTTGGTAGTTTGGACACCTGGTCATGCCCCAGTTAAAGGTCTTAACCCAGCACCACCAATACCACCTGCACCCATAGTGAATCTGGTGGATGTACACTCCAATAATCAAGTTGCAATGTAAGCTCTCAGTTAACTCTCCAGCCTTTACCTTCCATCATACAGTTCATGGAGTGTAGATAGGCTGAACATCCATATCATATGGCATAGTCACTTGAGGTTTCTGCATGGCAGGTTCAGGAGTTGGGGTGGGGGCATCAGCCTCACTTTGCCATACTTGTTGCACCAGTGGAGGGGGAGGCATGCATGTTCTGGTCACAAGAGCCTCAAGCCATCATTGGGTGTAAGTCTTGGAGGGCTCATTGGGCATCAAGTTCTCCTAGTTGGTTGAGCCTTCCTTGTCAACATTGACTTGTGATCAACCCTGAAGTCATAGACCACATGATCCAGACCCACCAATGGCCATGCATGTGGGGTCCACACTAACATAGGTAGTAACTTCCTCAGTGGTTACAGCCACAGGTTTCAGCACTGCAACTGTGCTCCAGCTAGTTTGAAGAATAGTCAGTGTCCTGACCCAGTGCACAGCCACAAGGTTCTGGGCCAAGTTATGCATGCACATGGCAGCCTGGGGGCAAATCCTTGGGTCTGGGTTCATGAGACTCATGAGTAGGCCAGTGCCAGTTTGGTTGTGTGGTGGCCTGGGCATGATCCTCTCAAACATACTCCATTGACAGCTAGCTTCATTGGAGGAATGTGTGGGGGTATCCTCATTGTCTGCCTCATTGTCAGACCATGATTCTTCTGGGTCTGACTCCAACTTGGGGTCCAAAAGGATCTCAACATGCACAATCTGATGGCCCAACCCCATTAATGCTGAACTATCATTATTTGGGGGACAAGGTGAACCAAGACAAGACATGGCAAGGGCAGAGGGCAAACATGCAAGGTGGCAGTATGCAGCTATGGGAGGGGCTGGTGATCCACAATCCACTAGCTGACTTAATTGTCACAAGGGAGGTTCTTATGTGTCATGACCCACTCCCTTACTTGCACCATAACCTATACCAGCACACTCAGAAGCACACATATACTCACATATATGCACTCACAACCATCATAATCCTAGTCCTTGAGGATGTGGTGGACTTGAGTTGACTTAGTGCCTCACAAGTCCACCTGATCACATGACCTGCTTATGTCATCCCCTGCTCTCCCTCATGATGAAATACTATAGTAAACTTCTATAGACCAGTGAGGGAGTGAGGGATGACATAATCAAGTCACATGACCATATTCATATGATATTCAGACCCAGACCACACACCTTTAACATTGGCATGTGGCTGGGTGGTGGGTGTCATGAGTACAAACCTCATGACATATTTTTCTAGTATTTATTATATTTTTTCCGAGATAGTTTCCTTTTTTGGGACAGATGTGTGTCATCTTTAGTTTAGTCAGGTCCCCTTGGACCCATTTGATTATGTATTTGACATGTATCTACAAATTGGTCACTTCTCAGGTTGTATGCATTTGCCTTGATGTGTTGGTCTCTCATGTATATAAGAGAGAGGTCAAGCTGGGAGCATTCCTCATGGCTTGACCTCTTGTCTACAAGGATTCAGCTAATAATACTTGTTCTCTATCACCCACACCCTTGCCCAGGACCCCTCGTCAGTCCAAGTGCATAGTTAACTGTTAAACCATAACCCCAGGCCCTCATTTGCCCCTCTACTCTTGTTAGTCACCTCTCATTGGTGTGCATAAGTCCTTAGCTACCTAGTTAAGGCATAAGTCACTTGGTATATATGGCATAGCCACCTTGTGCATATTCCTAGGGTTATGTGTATGAACCCTCTGCATACTTGCCTAGTCCCTCCAAGCTGAGTTGTGACACTAGGTCAAGCCATTATCCTTGTCAACAAACAAGAGCACTTGTGTTATATCACCATACCCTGAAATGCTGATAGTCCCTGGGTGTATAATATTCAAAAACACCAAAGGATAGGCAGTAAGGATCAGATAGAGACATCAGTTAGCAATTGTCTGCATACCACAGTGTCCACACCCTAAGCCCATATGCTGTTAGTCAGTCAACTTTCTGCTTGCAGAAAACCTATTACTAATTACACCTGACCACAGCTGTAATAGTTTAACAAGGACTGTCCAATGCTAGAAACATGACAAACAGTTAGTAGTTTAGCACTTATAAATCTGTTTATCTTTGCTTATTGTCTGAGTATGCTCCAGTGTGGGTGGAACACACATTTTCATTTATTTTAGACCTTATCCTGGGAGCCATTTTTGGCTCCCTCTCCTTTGTCACGACTCAGCTCGGAGTGACTAGGCAAGTATGCAAGGACCCCTAATACGTAGGTCCAGGTAAAGATGCGGGTGGCGCCTACGGCGTATATACCACTCGACTTGTACCTTAGCACAGTGGCTAAGGGTTTATATGCACCAGCTAGAGGTGACTAACAAGGAGGGGCGACAAGGGCCTGGGGTTATGGTTTACTAAGTAAAGACGCGCTTGGTCCTAAAGAGGACCTGGGCAAGGATGAGGGTAAAGTGGCAAGTCCTATAGACAAGAGGTCAAGCCTTGCTAGATAGCGTCGGCTTGACTTTGGTTATATACATGATGCCAGCCACGATCAAACATACAAGTGCAATCCGAGAAGTAATGGAATTGGCAAAGCCATATCACATCACAGGACAAATACATCACATGATCTCTGACAAAGGTTATGACATATAAATATACCCGAAAAGGAAAGTGTCCAGAGAAAAAGGTAGAAAATAGTACTAAATCCTGTCATGACGAGTGTGGTCATGACATTACCCCCTCTTTAGGGTCCTTCGGCATCGGGATGGCGTTTATGGAAATCTGCTACTGCTTCTGGGGCGTTTTCCAGTAGTTCTGCCGGCTCCCAAGAATTACTCCCTTCGTCGTACCCTTTCCATCAGACGTAATATTCTAAGCACTTGTTGTTCTTCCCTCGACCTTTATGATGACTATTTAAAATTTCCTCAACCTCGTATTCCTCCTCTCCTTCCTCTGTGATGATAGGTGGTGGTTGGGGAGGATCCCGTCCATGGGGATCTGAATGGAATTTTTGGAGGAGGCTAATATGGAATACATTATGAATTTTCATCATATGGGGGAGCTGCAATTGGTAGGCATGGGTTCCGATCTTTTTAAGAACTTTGTAAGGACCTAGGTGTTTGTGACTGAGTTTGATGGATGGTCTGTCTGTAGCAATGTTCTGATGACTCAGCCATACTCGATCCCCAACTTCGATTTGTTCTGCGTCTCGATGTTTTCGATCATAGTACTCTTTCATACGTTCTTGGGCTAGTTGGATTGAGGCCTTAACTTCATCGTATCCTTTCTGGAGGAAATCAGCGTGTTCGTCGGCGTTCGGTACTTTGTCCCCAGACTCATTATTGACGGTGAGTCTTGGATTGTAACCATAACATACTTGGAATGGAGATTTTCCAATTGACGTTTGGAGGGTGTTATTATGGGCGAATTCTGCCATTGGCAATAATGTGACCCAATCCGTTTGTTGATGATTGCAGAAGATTTGTAGGAATATTTCAATGTCACGGTTTACCCTTTCAGTCTGTCCATCGGTTTGAGGACAATATGCGGTAGAGTAAGTCCCCTTAATTCCTAGCCGATGGTATAGCTGTTGGATGAATTTTGCCTTGAAGACTGATCCTCGATCCGAAACGGTACTTCGTGGTAACCCGTGGAGCTTCCAAACGTATGTTATGAATAGATTCGCAATGTCGATAGCAGTGGCGGTTGTATGAGTGGGAATTAGATGGATCATTTTTGAGAATCTGTCCACTACTACCAAGATTGCGTCGAACCCCTCTGATAGGGGAAGTCTGGTGATGAGATCATAGGCAATGTCGAGCCAGGGGGCCTCGGGGATTTGTAGAGGTTTTAAAAGTCCTTGGGGAAGTTGATTGGATATTTTGGATCTTTTGCAAGCTTCACAATGGTCGACATAGGAGTTGACAAATTTCTTGATGGACGGCCAATAATAAGTTCGGGATATGAGCTCGAGTGTTCGAGCTTGGCCTGGGTGTCCTGCCGCGATGTTGTCGTGTCTTGATTCCAAAATGAGGTTCCTGATCGTGTCATCCTTAGGTACGAAAATCTTGCCCTTGAATTCTAGCAGTCCCTCCTTCATTTCCCAGTCTTGAACTCGTTTCCCTTTTCGAAAAGTTTCGATGATTTCCTTGAGTCGATTGTCTTCATGGATTGCTTCGCCGATTAAGTCATTAATTTCCTGGTCCGGAGTAATTGCATTGAGGAATAGTTCGGGTTTTAAGAGAATTTGATTCTCCACCCCCCCTTCAGGCTGAAGACCGTAATGTCGTGAGAGGATGTCCGCCTTCTTGTTCAAATTTCCCGGCCTATATATAATCTGGAAATTGTATTCCGACAGGGTATTTGACCATCGCACTTGTCTTCTTGTGAGCATGTGTGGTTTCTTGAAGTGCTCTAGATTCTTGTGATCGGTCAAGATCTGGATTGGTCATGCTGAACCATGGAGAAGGTGTCTCCATTCCACTAATGCCCTCAAGATGGCCAACAGTTCCTTGTCGAAAATATCGTAATTCCGCTCGGTGGGGGAGAAAGATTTAGAATAAAAGGCCATGGGATGCAATTTCCCTTCTTTATCTTTCTGGGAAAATATTGCACCGGTTGCGTAGTCCGAGGCATCGCATTCTAAGATGAACTCTTCCTTGACGTTTGGAAACATTAACAGGGGGGCAGTGGTTAAATAGCGTTTGAGTACTTCAAATGCCAATTCCTGCTTGTCGGTCCACTCCCAAGGTTTGTCCTTCTTCAACGTATCGTATAATGGCCTCGCAACATTGCCGAAGTTTGGGATAAATCTCCTGTAGAAGTTCATGAATCCTAGGAACTCCTGCACATTCTTGACACTTTTCGGTTGGGGCCAATCTAGGGCTTTCGTCACTTTTTCTTGATCGACCTTGATTCCCTTGTTGGTTACGATGCAACCCAGGTAGTCAATCTCGAATACATTGAAGTGGCACTTGGCTGGGTTGCAAAACAGGTTGTTTTCTCGGAGTCGTTGTAGTACTATCCTAACTTGCCCTTCATGGTCTTCGCCGTCCTTGGTATGGATTAAGATATCGTCTAAATAAACTTCGACAAATGGTAAATCCCCTAGGATGTGGTTCATAAACCGTTGGAAGGTTGCTGGGGCATTTGTGAGGCCAAAGGGCATTACACAGTATTCGAATAAACCAAACTTGCACTTGAATGCCGTTTTCCATTTGTTGCCTTCTTTGATGCGTATTAGGTGGTAGCCATTCTTGAGATCTAATTTCGTATATATGCGGCTACCCCTTAGTCGATCCATCAATTCTTCTGGTAGGGGAATCGGGTAAATGTCCTTCCTTGTTAGGTCATTTAGAGCCTTGTAATTAATACACATTCTGGGATCCCCATTTTTCCTCTGGGCAAAGGTTACCGGAGAAGACGTGGAGGAGTGGGAAGGGCGAATGGTCCTGCGAGCGAGATGTTTGTCTAACGTTTTGCGGAGTACTTCTTCCTCATATGGTGTTACTTTATAGACTCGACCATGGGTCGGAGTCGATCCTGGTATAAGATCAATAGAGATATCCCACGGTCGATGGGGGGGAAGTTCGGCTGCTCGATCAATTGAAAAGACATCCTGGAAATCGTGATAAGAGGAAGGGACGTCTTCCAAGGCATTAAGTTGAAGGGTAGTAGGTATTTCGAGGCACCCTTCCTGGCAATAGGTTGATGTGAATGCCATGGTGGATTTATTCCAATCGATGTCTGGGTTGTGTTTCTTGAGCCATGACATACCCAAGACCATCGAGTGATTCCCAATATCAGCTATATGGCATTCGATGGTTTCTTTATGACCACCGATTTCTAAGTGGAACCGGGTATAGGTGGTAATGGTTCCGGAGGATATTTCTCGACCATCGATAACTCTCAGCTTCTTGGCATTCTCGTGTTTAAATATGGGAAGTCGGTGGCTAGCAACGACTCCAGGGTGGATAAAGCAAGAAGTAGCTCCTGAGTCAATCAGGGCCTTTCCATCAAATCTCTTGGCAGAATAAGCGGTTTTGTGTTGGGGGGAGGACACAGTAGGAATGGCAGTAAAAGCAGCGTATATTTGATTGACATTGGAAACAGAACAGATTTCATAGCTACTATTTTCATTATACATTCCCATTAATATTTTGCCGAGAGAGGAATTCCTCAGTTCTCCCCGGCGGGTCCTTTTCCCGACTCTTGATCTGACTGGATAGGATCGAACTGGATTAGATCGTCATCCAGTGCTGCTTGGTGGCCCGACATGGCCTTGGAAGGGCAGTTCCTTGCGAAGTGGCCGCGGCCTCCGCAATTGTGACAAGTAAGGCCCCCTTGACCCCTACTGTCTAAATCCATTGGTGTAGGAGCATTTGCCCTGGGGGCTGCAGGTGGTGGTGGTGGTGGTGGACGATTGACCCCAGTAGGGCGGGTGTCATGTTTGAGTGCTGCAAAAGGCATAGCGACTGCTTGGTTCGTCCCTTCCCATAAGACGAATGCCGAGTTCCTTCCGCAATCATTAGCCCCAATTCGATTAACTGTTCCTTTCTTGGCTCGGCCATCAGTCCCAATCATGAATACTTTGTCGCTGGGTTTGAATGTGGGGGAATTTGGGGTAAATGTGGTTGATAACCTTGTCACTGAGGTTTGTGGTTTCGGTGTGGTGTTAACATGCTGGGTGGGACAGAAAGAGGCAAGGTGTTGATCGGCATTCAGAGCCCTAGTGTATACTTCTTGGAAGGTGATTCCATTTGCATGCGGGTTAAACATTTGATTGAATAGAAGATTCTTGATGTCGTCCTTGAGGCCTTTGTAAAACATATCGCGTAGTGCCCGATCGCCATAATTGAGTTCAAGGGAATACTGGTGGAAGAGGCGTAGGTACTCTTGGACCGTGCCTGATTGTTTCAATTTCTCCAACCGTTCCCTATTCCTATGCGTCTTATGGGGATCGCCATATCTTCTTAAGACTTCGATAATGAAGTCCCGATAGTTGGTTAGCCATGGAACTACATTCCCGGCAGTGTGATCATCGAGGAAGGGTTGAAGCCAAGCTCGTGCCTGACCTTCCATTAGCGTGGTGGCGAATACGATTTTCCAGTTCTCCGAAGCTCCTGGTTCGACTGCCATGATGTAGGTATTTACACTGGTAAGGAATTGATCGGTTTTTTCGATGTTGGTTCCATCGAATTTTTCGGGGAGGCTAAGTTTAAGTCTACTGGTATTTCCCCCAGCTGGCGGACCGGCGTGTGTGAGATTGGTGATGTCTTGTTGCGCTTGCTGTAAATCATTTTGGAGGATTTGATTTTCCCCCGTTAAGGCCGTGATTTCCCCTTGCATGTTTTGGATTGTGGTTGCTTGGGTATTAATGATTCCTTGGAGGGCCTGGACTTGTCCATAGAGTTGTGTAAAATTGTGATTGTTCAATACAGCATTTATATCAATTGGCCTGGACATAGTTGTTTACAAATCTTCACTATCAGAGGAGATGGATATGTGACTTTGGGGGCTATAAACTACTTCCTCGTCTGAATCGTCCGAGATGTATGTATATCTCGGAGAAGTGGGAGTATAAGGAGGTACAGACTCGGGATGCCCTTGATTATTATTTCTAAAAGCGAGGAAGGTGATATTGTGTGGGTGGATGGTACCTTGCCTGTTATCGATGATTTCTTGGACTTGTTCCTGGTAGGCCTCGACTTGCAAGTCGGCCTGCTCAAGGTTGTGGTTGAGTTCGATGATTTGTTCTTCTAGGAGGTTAATACGGTCCTCCCGATCGTTCAGGCTATCGATAAGTTCGTCGTATAAGTTGGCGAGTGCGTACTTTTCCTGCTGGTAGATGCAGGCGATGCGAATGGAGTTGGTTATGTCGATAATGGCTTCGTCGTAGTCCAGGGCCTTGTGGTAGAAGGAGAGGGCGCCGAAGATGGCGTGGATGATGATATCTAGAAGTTTTGAGGCGATGCGTTCCACCGACACTGGTGTACTCGGACAATAAGCAAGGTATACGGATTTAGAGCTCAATATCACTAACTGTTTGTGTTACAACTAGCGTTGGACTATCCTTAGTTTTTTATGACTGCCTTGGGTGGGCGTGATAATAACCAGGTACTAGCAAGCGGTTGGTCAGCTGTCTAACAGCGTAGGGCTCAGGGTGCGGGCACCTTAGTAAGCGGGCAATCGCTAGACCTAATAGTCTTATCCAATCTCTACTGCCTATCCTTTGGTGCTTTTGATTATTATGCACCCAGGGACTATCAGCGTTTCGAGGTACGGCAGTGCTACTAGCGCTGTTGCTTGTCGATAGGACGAAAGGCTTGACCTAGTGTCACGACTCAGCTCGGAGTGACTAGGCAAGTATGCAAGGACCCCTAATACGTAGGTCCAGGTAAAGATGCGGGTGGCGCCTATGGCGTATATACCACTCGACTTGTACCTTAGCACGGTGGCTAAGGGTTTATATGCACCGGCTAGAGGTGACTAACAAGGAGGGGTGACAAGGGCCCGGGGTTATGGTTTACTAAGTAAAGATGCGCTTGGTCCTAAAGAGGACCTGGGCAAGGATGAGGGTAAAGTGGCAAGTCCTATAGACAAGAGGTCAAGCCTTGCTAGATAGCATCGGCTTGACTTTGGTTATATACATGATGCCAGCCACGATCAAACATACAAGTGCAATCCGAGAAGTAACAGAATTGGCAAAGCCATATCACATCACAGGACAAATA
>WSTI01004030.1:0-11470 GCA_019616915.1 Ceratobasidium sp. 423
TTGAATAAATGCGCACCCACCGTCGTAGGCGACCCCGTTTACCCTGGGAGGATCTGCGTGGCTACGGAACTAGACTGCACGATCCATTAGTTCACTCTATGCTACTCTTTTTGATGGTTTTAGTGGCATATTTATTCGGTCCCAATCAATCGATGATTGGGGCACTCTTCAACCCCCTCGATTCATGATAAACCGAGGTTTTGAAGATATGCCCGGTTTAAGAAGCGTACGCATCCTGACTGCAAAATGGATATCCTAACCAGCTCACTTTGAACAGCACAATCTAACTATGCGATTCTCCATTTTATGCGAATTCGATTCCTGATTATCAACCTATACACGTATACGGTTTCTCGATATTCTACCAAATATTTGCACTATGTTCTGGGACGAGGCGGCTGAAGACTTGTATACACAATCGGATTCTCCTCTGACCTTATTAGTGCTATATTCGATACGGCGTCCTGGCTGAATTTGTTGTGTTGTCGCGGGGGTTCAGAATGGAATTAATGAGGGTGAATATATGGGTGTAGTCTGTTACAATAGTCTTGGAACTTGGTTGTATTGTTCGACTCGAAGGCTTCATGTCCTCGTGCCTCATTTCGGTCGCAATATACCCCAAGTTCACCGCCACTAGCTAGGCTTCAGCACATACAGGGTTCTAGAACATTCTAGTCTCTGTGGTTATAACAGATCCCATTACTGTGATATCGCGACGGAACAAATACACCAACACGCTTGTCATACGTAATACACCATCACCCGATTCGTATATATCAAGTCCTACTATTTCGCTCCATTTAGTAGCAATTCCAATTAGCACCTACTCTTCCTTGATCAACCCAGCCAACACACTCGCCCCTTCGTCTGGCCCAGCCCAAAGGTCACTGCCGTCATCCTGGGCATCAGGACCAGCGCTGATTCCAGCCGACGCAACTCCTGGAACAAAACCACCCCCGCCTCCTCCAGCCAAAAACTTTCTCTTCACCTCCCTCTCGGCTTGGCCAAGTGCACGGTACTCCTCGCTTCCCCTCCAGACCGCCCGCTCGACTACATGGTGCACTAGTGCGCGCACTACAAAGAAGACATGGGAGGCGGCGAGAGCGGTCAAGATCGCAGGTAGAACGGCTGTCAACAAGGTGCTCGTTGCGTGTGTGAGTCCGAGTTTTCCTCCAAAAGTGATATTTCCTGCGGAGAGGTGGGGAATCTTGATTTCGCGGCCGAGGGTGGTAGTGAGGAATGGCGAGCCGGACTGTGCAGCAGTTGTAGTGTGACCGTGCGAGTCGACAGTCATAGGTCGGAAAAGGTAGACGAGGGCAGCATTAGTGAGTGCGCCAACCCAAGTGATGAATCCAAGCGCCTCTAACCACGGGCCGACGGTGTCTACACGGTCTGATAGTGGACGGCGGCCGTGAGTGGTGATCTTGAATGCGTCGGAACGGAGTTCAAGCCAATTATTGAGGAGAGCCATAACTAAAGCGGAGTAAATTATAGCTTATTTTTAAACTATCAAATGTGCTCACGGGGTGCGAGAGGCCAAGCAGCGCTCCAGATCACGACATAACCAAACTATTGGCGTAATGATTGAGTGTATGCGCATTGTGTAGGCCTCGTATGCTTACCTGGGTTACCATTTCTGCATAATCTCCAAACAGAGTATATTCAGGCAATGCCGACTCTTCCCTCGCGTGTTCCACTAGTTGAGTCACCGCATCCGATTTTTCGTCGCCCTTCCGCTTGCCATTGATGCTTCGGTTAGCCCGGGCTTTGGCAACGCCTCGGAGAATGAAAGGCAGGCCAGTCTCGAGGAAAAAGTTAATAGCCTGGTTGGTCACAGTGTATGCGAACATCTGGGCATGCAGACGGCCAGGATTGATTTTAGTTTGGACGTCGATGGGCGGAAGGGGTTTAATTCCAGTATCGGTAGCTGCCTCGGCGATGTCAGTATGACCAGGATCGAATAATGTGGTATTAACCCAGCGCATAACATCTGGTCCGAATGGGATGTAGACGAATGCGGTAAGAAAGAGCCCGAGGAAGGCCACAATACTCGACAAAGCAAAGGTCTTCAGGGTGAGCGAACGGTTAAACGAAGATTCGTGAGCATGGTTTTCCCAGTTGGTCAAGCTACCAGCCTTTTGGTTGTATATTCCCATGATACGAGGAATTACGGTGACAAAAATGATAGTGGGGATGAACCCAATATAGTTTTTGCCCGGACCGTTGTATAGTTGAGTGACAAAGGCCTCAAACAGGAAGATGGCTGTGAGAAGGGCGCCTAGCAAAACACCAAAGAGACCAATGACCGGAACCGAAAGAGCCATGCGGAATTCTCGCTTCCACCATGGGAAAAGTACATCGGCATCCGCCGCAATGTTATCGTCGGACTGATCTTGGGTTGAGGTTGCGATAAACTCGACTCGTCGACGCTCCACGCGGGTTATACCATGGGTACCCCACCGAACTGATAGAGCCCGTTCACGCACTCGCCAGATGTCCACCGTAGTGATCGCCCATAGTGAGAGGGAGAGGGAATAAAGCGGGTGATACGGCGTTTTAAGGACCCAGGCAATAAGGCCTAGAGTGGCAGGGACGAATAATGCCTGAGTGTAGAAAGATAGGAAGGAGAAATACAGAGCGAGCGATTCCCCAAACTAAGCGGATTGTAAGGTTTGACAAAGTATTAATATAAAAATGGGCTACATACATTATCTCTGATTTTATCGAGCTCGGCAACGGGAATCGAGAATCCGACCTGCTTCCGCGTCCAGTTGGAAAGCCAGGTATGGTTAAATTCGCGGTCTTGAAGCGCCATTATGCTTTGAATGCGGGTCCAGTAAGGGGAACCGGGCGCCACACCAAGTCCCCCATCGGCTTTGGGAGATGAGATATAAGCTCGAACAAGACGGATGCGCTCGGCTGGGGTCACTGCATTAGGGTCGCCGGTACTTGTTAGCGACGGCACCTTGGCGCGGGCCACTCCATAGACGAAGTCGGTGCGGCGTTCATGTTCCGCGAGCTGTTCCAGTTTCTTTTGTGGACACCAGACAAAGATCAAAAGCTCGCTATCGGATACACCTTTTTTACCGATAGCTTTGAGTCCGCCGTCTGTAAGTGCTGCTAAAAGACGCTTGTACTCTGCGGCCGCATCCGCAGCTTCAGCCTTGGACTTGGCCCCGTTCCGAAAGACAATAGCTAGGTCGACTCTAGGACCCATCGAGGTGAAATATACAACAGGAAACGGGGTACTCCCTGGTGCCTGCCCGAGTTTTATACGTCACTCGTTGGTGCAATGAGGTCGGTTCTGACGTCACGAAATGTCACGTGAGGACCGTCACAAATGACGGTCATCACATTTGGTGTCCCAATCATCAGGTCCGACAAGATTGCCATGAGCTCATGATTTAAGAAACTCGGGATATCAAGAGTACTCTAAACAACGGCATACACGAATGGGTAGTAGGAAGCTGCGATCTTGGCATTGCCATTATCGTTAGGATGGACCCCATCGTATGTGTCGGTGGTGGTGTTGAAACCGGTATACAGGTTAACCACGGTAATTGGGGAGGCACTTGTCGTCTTGTTCTGTGCCCAAGCCGGGATTGCGGCATTGAATGCAATGACTCGTTGGTTACACTCTGTGCAACCAGATGGGTTCATGGGAAGAATTTGGGCAACTATTCAAAAGTGAGTTTGCATACACGCACTTGAAGACACAGGTATTATTCACCCAGGATTTTCATAGTTGGCTTGCTTGCACGCATCTGGTCCACCAAAGTGCTGAATGCTGCGAGGATTGTTGTGGGAGTGATGCTACTCCAGACCTGACGTCTTTCGAGTTAATTCAATGGTACGTGATGGCAATACAGTATCGCTTACATCGTTTGTTCCCAGAGTCATTGCCACTACATCTGGTGTTGTAGCCGCCAACCAACCAGGAAGCAAGTTCTGATTGGCAATGCCCGTAGCAAGATAACCGCCATGGCCTTCGTTATCACCATCGTATGGGATTCCACAACCCTGAGCGGGAAGAGTTCCTGAGTTACTGGTAAGTACCAATTTTATGATCGGGATGAGCTTCGATCAAAGACATACCAACCATATCAATGTCTGTTTTTCCGGCATTTGTGAGTTGAGTCCAGAGCAGGGCCCGCCAGCATCCCTTTAAACGGGAGTTGTTAGCGCATATACCCTGCCTTATATGACACACTCACTGGTGAACCAGTAATGGAGTCACCAAGGAACATAACCTTGGTCACAGCCAAAACCGGGTTGATACATGCCAACGAGGTGAATAATACTGCGAATTTAGCGTGCATTTTGGAGTAAGGAACGTGTCAGTAGCTGGCCAGGAATGCAGCATCACCCTACCTTTTATACCCTGAGCTCGGAACCTCGGTAGTTAGAACACTTTGGAACAGGGCAACTGGGTTGGACACAGTAGCTAGAACTACGTCGCGAATGATCAGTAATTTCATTGAATCGGACTATCAATGGATTTACATCGCAAGTTGCGTAGCATCATGTGCAGACCCGTGCCCAGCCAGTAGGGATCTGTCCCGTGCTTCGACGCTCTTCTTGGCACGGAGATTCAAGATGGAATATTTCTCACCTCTTCTTGTAGCCTTGTCAACTGACCGTCCGGATGCCAAAGCCTCTGTTCGGTGCATCGGAAGAATTATGCTTTTAATACAGGCGGTTGCGGCGTACATTACTTATGCGTCGCCAAGTTTGTTATATAATCGGAATTATTAACAGTCTCGGTAGCCGATGGCTGTCGATGCAAGGTTGGTCAAGATCTCGAGCGTGCTGCTTTTTCGATTGGGTTGATCACACGTTCTAAAACCAATGCTACTGATAGGCTAGGATGCAGTAGTTTTAGCGCTGCAGATGTATTCAAGCCATAAGATGGGAGTTAGGAATTTTGGTGTGGCCGGCGCTAAATGCTAGTATAGGAGGTGGGGGCGTGTTGTTGGGGGTCATAATTCGTCGGTTGTCATTATACTACAGTGGTGAGGTAGTTGTGATTAGAACTTCGAACCACAATTCCGCAGCGCATATATACAATAGAATGCGAATGCAAGGAACTGTGGATTTGTGTATGCGCTTGCATTTTTTATTTGAAGCTCAGCCCTCGTGTAGATACATATTACATCCGGTGTCCCAAACAGTCGATTATGCTCCTTAACAAATAATACAAAAATCCGAATTATAAAATGGCTACAGTATCTCTATGGTATCAAGAGCTCGATCTACTGCTCCGTGTTCCGCTTTAGCACCAGCTTCTTAACTAAACTCCAACCTCCACTTTCTTCTTGCTCTACTCGGACATCATCAAGCTTCTCCGCTTGCTCCTCTCTTGCTTTCCGCGCCTTCTCAGCCTCCTCTTCAGCTAAGACAGTAGCATCCAGTGCCTTGCGTACGTCCTCTGGTGGCAATATTCTTGCCCTCCTCTTGTCCGAGTTTTGCCTACTCTCACCCCCATCCGCAGCTGTCTTGTAAGATAATACGCTGCTGGGTTTGGCAGTATCGGTATCCTCGTCCCCACGCCCGAAACGGAGCGCACTTAATAAGGATGGTTGTCGCTGAATCCTAGGTTGAGCGAGTGTTGCGCCAGTGGCGGCCCTGGAAGTAGTAGCAATTCGTTCGTCGTTTACAGTCTGGAGGGGTTTCAGCTCCATCGATTCGGAGACAGATTGATGCCTTCCCCAAGTTGATCCCAACGTAATGCGCTCGGCAGAAGGTGTCCGGACCCGAATCATACTTGGACGAGAGGCACTAGTAGAATAGGAAGTAGCCTGCGCGGGGGTCTCGTCGGGGGTTCCCATAGGGGATTGAGTAAAGGGGATCGGGTCCACACTCTTTTCGCTATTTTGCTCCCGAATCGAAGGTCGAACAGCGGAGGTGCGCGAAATATCAGGCCTGAGGCTACCAGTTTTCGCGTCTTGGCTCTGGTCCTTGTCCTTTGAAAGACCCCGATCGTGTACGCTGAGAAGTAATCGATACATCAACACTGTATCATCGAGATCGATAGGCCCAGATGGGTCCCGGGGCAACCAAATGGCTTTGGGACCCTCATCCAGATAGTAGGGGCATTCATAGGACGCACTATATGGTTTAATCTGTGAGTCCAGGTTCAACGTTCAATATAATGTGTCTTACCTCCCATTAGGAGTATCATCCCATCTCTGGAGCTTAGGTCCAAGCACGACTAGATCCTTTGGTTCCGTTCCACCAAGGTAGTTTATCCCACCCAAGTCATCCGGGTGAGGGGGTTTGGCTGTGACTAGGTCCAAGAGCTTGCCAGGCGCTTGTACAATCATGTCCGATACTTGTCCCACCTGCTGAACAATGCCCAACGGAGCAGCAAGTAATCGAGCACTGGTTTGAGCTGCAATTCCTGTGGTACTTTCAACGCTTGTGGGCGAATCGGGGCGCATGATTTCGGTCCGGGAATTCGTTCGGCTAACGACTTGCGAGACCGAGGCGCTTTTTGCCTTGTGCCGTCCTCCGAGAGGATGACTGCGTATCGGTTTGACATTGTATCCGCGTCCAAGTGTTTTTAGACCAGGGAAATTCCAGGATATCGCTGACGGCCCCATGGCATCCGGAGGTGAGTGGAATTTGTCTAGGCGCTCCGGGGATAGGGGTCTATCAGACACAATGCCGTTTGGTTTGCGTGTTGCTTCCACTGAAGACCTCTCTTCAGACGTTAAAAACAGTTCCTCATCCCCGCATAAACGAGCACTCTCTGCGTCCTCCAACCTTGGAGGGGTCAATTCCTCGAGAATTACTGAACAGTAATTGATTGACATTACCTTTCATATCTCGCCCTAAATTCTCGAGTTGCTAATATCTTGAGGATTAGAGTCAATCCGAACAACGTGCCGCTTATTCCCGCACGTGCTTGGTTGTAGTTCAACAGATTGAAGGCCAAAAATACAATCTACAAAAAAGGAATTTGGGCGGTTAGCTTTACGGGCGATGCAGTGTGGCACGTACGTGACTCAAAGCTAGACCATCCATAGAAAACCTCAGCACTCGAATCGTAAGCACTTTCCCGTTTCCTGATGAAAAGTATTTGAGCATTTGCGGTGTGAAACAATATACTATTTGGTGAACCTTCATAAAACCGGCGTGCATATACCCGAAGCAATTGGTTTCGGAACACCTGGTACACCCAGATTAGCCGTTCGCTCTGTTGCACACGCAGATGACTTACCACATTGGCTACCGAATAATAAATTAAGCCGAAAGGTATTACCAAAGGATTGAGCACTGCGAATATCATGATTATATGCATCCCGAGTAGGTGATTGGGTGTCCAGTACTATTGATAATATAAGTAACTGGTATAGGTAGAACGCATTACGAGGCTTACATGGTAGTCTATGGTCCTTGGTTGGGTACCCCGCTTCCGCTTCCGAGGAGTTGAAGCTTTCCGAACGCCCCATACGTAGGTAACCAATGGTAACTATATATATCGATTAGAATGCACCACCAGGGAATATTGGATGTGCTCACCCCAACTAGTTGTATGTAAATATTTTTGGAAAGATATTAATAAACACCAGAGGAAGACCATGTAGTGGAAGCCGACGTACCCAATCCGAATTGCATCAGATTCTACCAAGTGGATTAGTAAGTAAAGATTGACCCGGCAGTGTATGATACTTACCTGCAGGGATGTTTGAAGGATAACTAGAAGCAAAATGTGAGCATAAACAGATGTGAGCAGCGTAGTTACATACACCATCCAGCGTAAAAGGGAGCGGCCGCAGGGAACGAGGATGAAACCAACTGGAAAGGGTCGGGTATGTGCTTCTTGAACGCATTGAGGAATGTTTGGAAACTGGCTAGACCACTGAATCATGATCAGCACCACGCGCAACTGACAATCCCTTAGTCCACTTGCATGCAGAAGAATATACTAGTCTCTCAAGTGTTAGAAATGGATAATTGTAGCGGGGAGCCGAGCAACGTACACAATGTTCATGATCAACCACTTGTAATACCGAGTCAAAATTCCTGAAGAGATAACTAGATTAGTAATGAGACGGATATCAACTAGAATAGCTGTCTACCATCGTGAAGCCCACTGAACGTCACCTCAGTTTGGGCCTTCCTTCCGATAACGAACAGAATGACAGGGATGAGAATACCAAGCCCAGCAACGAGCAATGTAGGAATAAGACCGGTGAGCAGTGAGCGTGCCTTGGTGTGACGATCGAAAAATGTAGCCTAAGAGTGTTGAGATCTTTGTAAATGCTTCATAGCTTCGGTCACATTTTGTCAGTGCACGCACCAACGCGGGAATGGCGACTTCCAACGACTTGATGGAAATAAGAGTTGTGATAAACGAGATAGGGAAGATCCAAAAAATCTGGAAAAACCTAGGAAGTACATTCATTTAGAGATTCATCTAGACCCGATCTTTTTAAGTCATACTCACCATATTGCTACTCCTACTAACCAATCTCTGACGAATCTGAATAACCAAAGCGGGTTAGTATGTGGCTCGCATATACGGCAAAACATTCCGCACTGTGCAGCGAATTTCCCCTATTTGAAGTACCGTTAATGGGTTGTGGATTTGTGTGTGTGGTGGCAAGCCTACCTTCACTAATCTTTTCCAGTCCAAGTCCGTAGATTGGGGCGCCATTACAAGGAGACATGTCAGCGGCCGACCCGGACAATGTGCCAGCGTACGTGCGGCGCGACGGGCATCTTCCCACCGTCGAAATGTAACAAAGGCCGAACTAGCAGGTTCAATGGCATCGCGAGATGATGCGTCGGTGTTAGTTTGGGCTAGAGAATGAGGTATGGCCAAACCATAGAATCCAAAGGGATGTGATATACTTAGTCCTATCTTGGCTGGCTCGTTATCGATCGACAGCTTACCATGCTTATCAGAGGAACAGGTCTCGTCTCGTTCGTCAACGAAGTGCAACCCTTTGTCCTTCTTTTTCTCCGAGGCGTCGGGCAAGGGGGCGGATTTGATATCGTCAATCCGCCTCTGAATGCTTTGTAGACTAGAAAAATCCTGTCAGCAAACGGGCAGAACTAAACACCCCTGAATGGCACATTGCGGGTCCATCCACCAAGGTATCAGTGTAGCACTTACCGGCGGAAAGCCAGATCAACGGTAGGTAGCCCGGTCGGAGTTAGAATCCCAATTAGTTCGAGGGGGTAGAAGAGTATTGACCTCCCCCTGGTGAGTGGATGATAGGGGTGCAAGTCGTTGTAGTCCACGTCGTACAGAGCTTCCCAAACAGTTTCATATGAAGAGGAGGAACCGGCAGGATTCGGAGGGGATGACCGGCCATTAAGTCCTGAGTGTTGCCCATTTTGTTCTACTTTGTTTTCCTTGGCCTGATACTCGACGGGCTGGCGCGGTTTTCCGCTGACCTTCGCCCGTACCCAAGCGATAGCAGATTTGAACCAAGGAACAACACCGTACTGCGAGTCCCGCTTCCAAGCCTCCTCGACAAAGGGGCCAATTGCTTGAACTAGCTTATCCATCGCTTCGCTCCTGTCTGGCCGTCCCAAAGCAAACCTCTCGATCGATATTCGCAACCGAGCCGCCACATCTCGTATTGCACCCAGCGGACCACCACCGTCCTCCCCACCCAAACTCGAAGTATGTCCTTGCGACGTCGCATCCGCCCGAAGCCGTTCTCGTCTCTTGATTTCTCCTTCTCTAGCCTTTCGGGTTTCTTCTCTCCGCCGTGTCCTGATCTCTGTACCCACGGCCGCCATTACCGTTTGCGCCAAATGGATATGGGCTTCTTCCAGTTCTTCCATTCTCTGTTCGCGTTCCGTAATGAGCCTAGCCAGCGTGCTGAGTTTGGGTGCTATCACGACGTTCTCCACTAGACTCCACCCCCTAGCTTCCACGTCTTCTATATGGTCGGGATCCATCTCTAGTTCGCCAGCCATGAAGATCTGCGAGTTTGGTCTGTCACCTTCAATCCTCGGCCTCTTTGACGTATCCTTTGGTTTGGCATCGAGTGGTGCACGGACTGAGTTTACCGGACGAACAGCCGATTTGAACCTTTTCCAAGGTTTTGCCCCTTTCTGACCGTCGTTCTGGGGATTCTCGGGGGCTGGGCCATCTGGAAGGTATCTCCCAAAGTAGCATCGGAGCATTTGAGGCGTACGTAGACTTTGGGGGATGTTCGTAATCATCACTGTTCGGCACCTAAGACTGTAGTCCGGCTCATTCCCATCAGGCGAGGTGGGAAGGCGTATAGGAGCGGGTTCAGGATGAGGTGGTGTTCTCGTCGTGTGCGTAGCCGTAGAGAATGAGGACGTGGGGTCAACAGCAGAGTCTGGGTGCAAAGTAGTAATGGGTGGAGACGGTTGCTTCGGCGAGTCGACCCTCGACATTACTGGAGCGGGAACATGGCGAGCGGCGTAGGCGCGATATTTGAGGGACCCAAGGACGAACCAAGTGAGGAACAACATCCATGAAATTGTAATCCAGATGACCTGTAAGCATTTTTCAGACATTAGGAATTCGCCAGTAAGTAATCATCAGTGAAGCTTACCATTGCCATGTGAACCCAGAGTATTTTATCAGCACGCTCGTCCGGCAGCCCATTGACCAGGGTGGTGACTGAACCTCGATTTATATCGCTCTTTTTAATTTCCGAGGACCCAAGGATGTAGTGGATAGGAAGAATTACGAGCAGAGTAGTACAAGTGTGGAGTGCAGCGAAATAGACTAAGAGATGGGTTGAATAGGATCTACGCATACGGACAAGGCAATAATTCACTTACAGCATGCTCGAAGAAACCGGGTGTACACCGTGGCGTCAACGCCTGAGAGTCGAAGGAATGTCTCGTCGTTGGTTCGTAGAACTTGCCATATCCACATTAAGGGCCATTTTGGCTGAACAGGGGATGGTATAGCCGCCCAGCAACGGGCCATGTACAAGCTGCCGGCGTGAACAAAACGGCCCCATTGCAATTCGCGAATACTCACTATCCATTCGTCCAATTCTCCCTGCTCCCAAGGTGTTCAACCCGTTTAGTATCATCCGAGGCCAGGTCTTTTGTGTCACTGCTTGGAAAGGGTTCGCCGCGAGCCGTTTCACCCCTAGCTCTCCTCCTCGGCACCCAGCGCAGTGTTTCAACAAGAGTTATGCATACGCTTCCGACGATAATAGCTGCATATGTTTGCTGAAGAAGACCACCGTAAGTCGCGTCCCCGCGGTCAGAGTAGGTGGCCATTGGCCGATGAAGGTTGAGGTTAGCTCCAAGCCAAGAGTCTAATCCCTGCAAAAGCATGACGTGAATCACGTGATCATCAGCCGATCATGAATTTAACCCCTATTTGGTGCAACCGCGCCTCGTCCAGCCCCTGCCATGCATATACTAACATGGAACTCGTGCCCGAGATTAGTTCTCATTACTACATGAAGCTATCGAGAGATATAACCTGATATTTCTTGTGGTCAGACGATGA
>WSTI01004031.1:0-11444 GCA_019616915.1 Ceratobasidium sp. 423
CTCATCCTTGTCTGAATTTGGCCGAATAGGAGACACATACAATACTATGTAGCGGATCTTGAAAAGCACCATCATCGGAATCCAGTTTCATAAGTGTGAAAAATTTCTACTAAGATATCCTATAGCTACTTGTCCCCAATATTACACTAGTTTCCTTACTCCCAGGTTCCATCGTTTCTTGCACTTTGAGGTACCGAAGGGAATGGCTCGCTGAGGTATTTCAGCTAAGCAGTGGAGATCGGGAATTGACAATCCAGATGAAATGGAAATATAAGGCAGCCCTAAGTTTCCCCATCCCTCTTCTAGAGTAACTGGCCATTTCAGCTCATTCGAGAGGAACATATATTCTCGATTTGGTATCTGTCCCCTTGGTGGCTATTTAGGGAGCGGTGTCTCGGGTCTTGGGCGTGACCTGGACCCTTGATACGCTGTAGCGCCATTGGGAGTTTCCCCATCTTGGACCTCGCCACGCTTGACGACCTCCAGCCCATCTCCACTTTTCCCGTCCTTCACACATATTTTCTCGATTTTCCTTAGCAACCATCATGGGAGAGAATAGCGCTTATGACTATCTTTTCAAAGTTGTGCTCATCGGTGACTCTGGCGTCGGGAAGTCAAACTGTCAGTCCTATCTCATTTTCCCTGTCTTGCGTCTGCCACAGACTCAGATCTTGGCTTGTGGAGATCACTATCTCCCCGCACAATGCCTGGGACGTGTTTGGACTGAGCGCACTAATCCATTTATGGTTTATAGTGCTCTCCCGGTTCACACGTAACGAATATAATGTCGAGTCCAAGTCGACCATCGGTGTTGAGTTTGCTACTCGTTCGATTAATGTAGATGGTAAGACTGTAAAGGCACAGATTTGGGATACTGGTACGTATGAATTCGAACCGAGTCGATGAGGAAGTCGGCTAACTCACGCGTCTACAGCTGGTCAAGAACGCTATCGTGCCATTACCTCTGCGTAAGTGGTTAAAATATATTATGTATACATACTCTTTGTTTCGCGACAACTGGCCCTTTGTCCGGCGCAACATATCAATGTATAGTTCAGTCGCTTACTGTACCCTCTTCCCAGGTACTACCGCGGAGCTGTTGGTGCACTGCTTGTATATGATATCTCCAAGCACGCCACATATGTCAACGTCACTCGCTGGCTCAAAGAACTGCGCGACCACGCGGACTCCAATATTGTAATCATGCTTGTCGGGAACAAGAGTGATTTGAAGCATTTGCGTGCTGTACCTACGGAGGAGGCCAAGGCCCTTGCGGGTGAGTCGATTATGGGCCTTCTGGCCTTACGAAATTCTGACGTGTGATATGTGTCTAGTCGAACATGGGTTGTTCTTTATTGAGACTTCGGCTATGGATGCATCCAACGTCGAGGCTGCGTTCCAGAATATCTTAACTGGTGAGTTTGCCACAATTCCCAGCGGTCGTACGATCAGGTATTATTTGTTGGCTGGTTAATGGGCCGTCCTGATGGAACTGGGACCTTTGTTACTTGTATACTAACAACACCGCTTCGCAGAGGTATACCGAATCGTGTCAAGCAAGGCGCTCGAATCATCCGCAGATCCGATCAAGCCCACTGGTGGCGAGACGATCACCGTGACGCCAACAGTCGATAACAACGCCAATGCCGCTGGTGGCAAGTGCTGCTGATTTAATGGTATTAGGTTGTATTGCTTGTTAACCCACGCAAGTGTATGAGGTATTTCTGTATGTCTTGTCGCAATCGGCCGCGTGCGATGTCTACGTGTATCCGTACCCACACCCCCTAGACTCGAGTCTCTTTGTTCATTTTTGTTTTGTTTAATCAATACGCAGATTTGGGATAAACTACAAACGGCGTGTGTACAGGAAAGGCAGGCATGGTTTAGTATGTTTTTCCCATATTCTATTACAAGAATTCAATGGTACGCGGATGGTTTATTCAACTTTTTCCCTGCCCCTCACTTTTTGGCTGTTGTCTCCAAGTAGCCATAGGGCACAGAAGACAATGAAGCCGACACTGGTGCTAATGGCGCTTGCATAGTAGGGCCACGCAGCAGACAAGAACCGGGGGTACCCATCGTGTCGTGGGGGAATGACCGAAACGGTGGTCGACGATTCGAGATAAGTGTACCTAGGTTAATGAGACTGTGAGAACAGATTCAAGCTGTGTGGTACAAATCGTTCTCACCCCTTGCGTCTCCAATCAATGATGAATTTGAAGACACCATGTCGATCAGGGGCGCGGAACTCAACGCGATACACGCCGGGCTCCGCCTTGACAGCAGGCAAATCAACCCTTATATGAGGGTCAAGCATCGTGAAGTCCAGCTGCAAGTCATCGATCCCGGAGTCTGGGATCCATTCTCCGGTCTGCCCGTCATATTTCGACACGTGGAGCTCGTATACAATGTCGTCCTTGACTGTGTAACGAGTAGGTGCGACGGTCACGTTGTGTGTAGGTGTGCATGCCAGACGGTGGTTGGTGGTATCAATACGGTAGACGAGGGACTCCTGGAAGGTCCAGCTGGCGAGGTCTTGGCTGAATTTAGCATTGCCAGACGTTTTACCACTAAATTACGAAGTAGGGGTGGTCAATACTGGAGGACCCAAATTCGGCGGGTTAATCTGAAGACTCACGGAGCAACCTCTGCCTTGGCAAACTCGTCGCTGAAAACGCTTACACCTCCCACCCAAGTCGCACGGGCTCCTCCGGCAACTTGGAACCCAGCAACAACCGACATGCTATTTCCGGCCCACAGACCCTCGCCTCCTCGGTCTGCCATCTCCGCAACTGTTTCGGCATTCACATCGTCCTCCGAATCAGCCGCGAAACTTTCTACGGGGGCGCGCACAATCGAAAACACTTGAGGATTGTCGTTTAATGCAAAGTTGATGCCAGAGAATAGAATGGGCGGGAGATTCGGTGTGACAAGTGGATGTGATTGAGCGAGTGAAATCGGGAGTGTGGTGTGAGGAGCTGGACGAGATGGGAAGTGTGAGATTAGAGGGGTGTTAGGGGGCGGAAGTGAAAGCCCAAATTCAGTTGCCAATGATGAAAGAGGCGTTGGTTTTGAGGAAAGAGCGAAGAGTACATTTGTCCCTTGGGTGAGGAGCTTCACCAGACTTTGGGGTGTGATATCGTTCGCGAAAGCTTATAGACGCGATAAAAGTTGTTTAGTAAAGCGCATAGACAGGGGTCAAGTGTATTTACCCTTGCTATTTGGGGCAAACAAGATGACGTGCGAGAATGAGGGGACGTCGAATTCAGCAACTGCTGGCGACACGTCTTTGGGTGCCCGGAACGTCAAGTTATAACCACGTTCTACAGACACACATAGCATTAGCTCAATAAATGCTCGAGAACTCCACCACAAAATGCTTACTCTCAAGCCCATTAAAGAACGTGGAATAGTCTTCGCGCTTCAATTTCGGATCCAAGACTACCAAGACGGAGTTTCCCGTGCTCGAGATGGCAGAGACATAGCTCACTGCGTACCATGCCGCCGACAATAACCCAAGGAGTTTCACCATGTTTTGCTGTCTAGGTGTGCGGTCGTCGTGTCGTGTCTATTATTCCGCAGCCTGACACGTCGGCTTGAGCAATAAACGCCGACACGTGATTTGGGATAGATTACGTTATTACGTGGCGTTGGTGGCTATTTATAATCAGCGAACCGCATTCCTCGCGTAACTTGTATTAGGGCGTAGAGTGCGCGACCAAATTAAGCCTATGTATCTACTGGATAAGGGAACTTCCAGAACGCACATGTGACTGGAAGTTTTTTTTTTGGAATTCATACATGTGACTGGAACTGCTTGATAAATCGATAAACGCCCCAAAGACAAGAGCCCAACCACCATCCCAGCTACCAAGCCATCCGATCCCACTCACACATCCCTTGCTTCTACTTGGTCCGTCAAATCATCTGAAGTATATATGGTGAACGTAAGTCAGCGACGGGATCGACTTATCAGAATATCGTGCGCCCCGTCGGAACAAGGATCACAATTACATTATGTCTTTACTCCCTGGACCGACGAGTATAATGTATGTCACTCTGCTAAGCATAGCCACTATAATAGATATTTACTAATAATAACCAGAAAGCATTAGAATCGGCCAAAACCAAGTTGGAGAGACTTTTCCCTCCAAGGACCGACAACGAATTCCGCTGGCTTGCTTTGAAAGCGGAAAATGGATCTAGCTGGACGGAGCTAGATGCAGATATGTTTCTAGCGATCGCTCAAGAGCTCGAGAACAAGGCTGAGCTTAGATCGAGCGAGAGCTACAAGCCCAAGGGTGAGTGATTAGTTTCACCTTTAGACAACTGGCGACTTGGATTGTTTATGTATGAAACAGATATAACCATTCTCCCGCTTGACCACGATGAAGATGCCTACTGCCAGTTTAAGGTCATAGTCATCGGACCTTCAGGAGTAGGAAAGACGATGTGCGAGTTTTGTCTATACTTCCCCGTAAAATGTATATATATGCACAGTGCTTCAATGCCTCACAAAACCGGATTCAGGCACGAAAGATACCCTGGAGGCAACGACTAAGAACTCCATGGATATTTCGAGTCGCTTCATGATGAACGGTGGTACCTTGCTGAAAGTAGAGTTATGGGATACCGGTAAAGCCGATTATATCCATTTGATACTCGCATCCAAGACGACTTCTTAGCTGGTCAGGAAAGATATCGCTCGATCACTCAGCCGTAGGTTTCTTCTTTTACGTGTGAATAAACCATGGGTCTAAGTGATTAATATCTGGGCGTCCTCAATTTTAAGATAGACGAAAAATACAGACGTCAAAATTCCGCTAGACGTCAAGCCGAACGGTCCAGAACGGGTTTTTGACATGTTCCGTGTCATTTTGACATAGAAAACGTCAATTATGACAGCTATAAGCTTCTACTTCAGGCACCGCAGCACTTAGTCCAATATCCCATCACAAACGCGGGAGTTTGGCTGATGAACCGAAGGTGTGACGGTTTCATTTGTACCTTTTCGTGTTTCGTGTGATAGTGTTTGTTTATTTTGTGGACTTAGTGCGTCTCAAACAGTCAAATACACCTTCATTTCGCGGCAAGAACAGTCAGTCACGTTTTGTGTAATTTACCACCGACCCCCCTCACTCCGACGTGACCACGAGACCCTTCACTGACTGCCCTTCGCCGGTCCACTCGCCCTTGCCTGCTTCTCTTGCCGGTCTTTACCTGACGCATATACCGCCCTAATCCGTTGTTGTTTTGACCCTTGCGCAGAAATCTCGGCGCATATATGCTACCGATTTATCGATCCGTCTCCGTTCGTAAGTCTGTTTACTCGTTGTAGGCGCGTTCCTAACTTGCTTTACATAGCTTGACATTGTCTGGATGGCATATACGATTGTCAGCGATGCAAGCTGAACATAATCACGAACATGTACCAGGTCCAAATTTCGATGATACTCAGATGTTACGCAATGTTGTCACAAGGCAGGAGGAACTTGTCCAGCTCAGTGATAATCTCCGAGCCATGCATGAGCGAGACCAAGCTAACTGACTTACCGATGTCCTAATAGGATGGGCAAACAGACCTTTTGGTCTATCGTTGATATACTCCGAACACATGAAGCCTTCATCAACTGGGGTCATCACAAACAGCACCCCATGCATCACCAGTTTGGCGTTTTTCTAATTAAATGCAGGTTAATGGTGATGCGAATGCATTTCCTTGGGTCACTCACCTTGATTGGGGAGGGAGCAGTCATCGTGTACTGTCAGCGGGTGGTGCATGCACTCCGGACATTCGGGTTGGAGTGCGTTAGATGGCCAGATGCTGACCAGAAATGGGTGATAAAAGCCGCATTCAAGGATGAATGTGGCTTGGACAGGATTGTTGGTCTGCTCAATGAGACTTTAATTAAACTTGCGAAATGTCCCAATGGCTCCGGTGTTAGCTTTATATCTAGAAATTTCGAAAGGGAACTATTGCAGTCAGTATCCAAGAAAAAAATAGTAAAATAAGCTAACCTATTGTATACAGACCAGCATTCAAGCTATTGTGGATCACGAGGGGAGGTTTATTGCATTTGAGACCGGGTTTCCAGGATCCAAAAATGATACCCACATCTGGAAACATTCGTTCATTTGGCAGTGCTGCCACAGGCATTTTGACGATGGTGAATATGTGCTTGCCAACAGAGGTACGTCAGCTACGGTTTCGTATGATTGGAGAACAGTGCTTACTGGATTGAGCAGGGTACCTGCCTACTCCTATTGTCATAACCCCGTTTCTGGCAAACGAGCACCATGAGGATGGTGCTCGGAAGCGCCAGTTCAATTGAATACATGCACACACTCGAGGGCGTATCGAGTGTACATTTGGTCAACTGAAGGGCCAATTCCCTAATATAGCACATATCGTAACGTGAATGGGGTGCTCTTGGTCTATAATCTGACCAATAAAGAAACATTCAAGGTGTGCAAGGGTTGGCGAAAAGACCTTGAGAAGAACATCGATGATTTCAGCCAGGTGCAAGTTATTCCCGTGGGGAGTCAGGTAGATCTTGAGGAGCAGAGAGAGGTTTCAAGAGGAGAAACATGAAGTTATGCTGGTGCGTATTTTAATAATTTCTGATCTAACCTTAACAATACGAACCCACACGAATCTATCCAGAGAGAGGTTGTAAATGCTAAATTTAAGAAGGAAGATTTATACGCTAGCTCAACCTGAAGCTGTATTCTAGAGTTTATCCATTACTGTATGGGGCCTTATAAAAAGGGCTCTAAATGAGCTTTGAATGAGCAAGCGTACATGACTAGTGCTGAGGTTCAAACCCAAAGGAGGTGCCGGAAAACATCAGCTAGTAGGTAATCTACCAGTAGCTCAAGAGCAGCTAGGCAAGTTAACTAGCTTAGAACACGTACCAATTTCTGCTAAGATGTCTGTATACATCTGGCCATGAGTTGGGGAGGGATTGGATACAGGCGAAGTATAAACAGTGCTGAGGGCAATAGGGGGAGGGCAGGACGGGTCTATCATGGTGATTTATGCCGTTCTAGCGACTTCAGAAGGATGTCGCTGGCAATGGTGCCCTGGCGGATCTGATCTATAAATGATCATATAGAAAATTGCGCCCACTCTCCTCGATGGTATATACCGCCCCTTGCCAATATTACCACCGCTCGAATTCAATTCAAATAATTTACTTACGCTTCTATCCTACATCTTTGACCCAGCGTCTCCAGCCAACTCAATACTCTTTATCGTGATTACCGTAAGCGCCCGGGAAGCGGGACAGTCGCATCTCCCGACTCAGCCCCCCGATTTTGATGCGACAAAGTGTAGTATAGTAAAACATACACATGCTCCCTACCATCATATATACTTTGATCGAAAAGAGTATTTGAAAAAGCCTTGAAAATCGACTTATTTAGAATCTTAGCCCCTGTCCCAAAGCATTAAATTTTTAATACCTCAGGGAATCATGGAAAGAACTGCTTGAATAACAACTTTTGGAGGTAAGATTACCCATGATAGCGTTTGTCTTCTGACTTTGGATGCCTACTTGCTTTCATACGGTGGGAAGGGTTTTAGCCAAGTCACATACATCCTGTTCCCCATGTATTTCGTCGACCTTAGCTATTATGCATGTCACTTCTATTTGGCCTAGTCACCCCAAGTCTTATTTACTCTTTTAGGCTGTTAAATTTGTGCGCTTGTGTCAATTCAGACACCTGTACTGCAACAACAGCCAGTGTTCCATCTGGCTTTAGAATTAGATTGACTATTGCAATTTAAAGCTCCTCTTAGCTACTAGCTTCTTATTCATAACTTATTAACTGATAGTAGCTAATTTCCGGTCAAATACTGTTGCCCAGTCATACAAACATGGTCTGCAAAGCTCTCAACTGCAATGGCAAGTTGACCCAGTGAGAAATGGCGCATAAATATCTTTGATAGGGACCAATAGTGTTGTATCCTCTTATCTTACGGAAAGAGGGTGTGTTCTTGATTATCCTTACACACCGGGGGACCGCATGAAGAGATCTGGAAGGCGCTGCACTCACCACGTTATTTGTGACTAATTTTATGGTTAAATCCCCCCTCCCAGCATATAATCGTATCTTAATATACCATTGGCATTATACCAAGTAATCTAAATGACTACCCACTCATTTTCAGGTCGTTTTGTAGGACTTCGAGAGTTACGTGTCCCGCTTCCCGGTGTCCTACAGTATCATGTATACCGTCACTACGGTCACGAAATTTTTGATTATTCGATGACCGGTCATAACCTCCTGTTAGGTCGCACAGAAGCATGATGGACTCAGGATTAGGGATACATTGCGATAGATATTTTGGGATTTTTCCCCACAGAAGGTAGCGCCGATCTGGCAACTACCATATATGTCTACCTGAGGGTTCACCACGTGTTTTGGTGGCTTGATGAAACTACATAAGGTTCGATAGGTAGTTAGATCGGTTCGGACCATTTTACTTCCCTCTCCACCACTTCCCCAGCCGTTTAACATGGTCGTAATGGAGAACACCCAGCAGCCGATAGCTAGTTACTTGACTATAACTTATGATCCGCTCGGGAACGGAACAACCGTACACGCGGCAGTCATCCCTCTGACCAATAACTACAGTGTAAGGATCGCTCCCTATTTCAAGGCTTTGTACGCTTGATGCCAATTTATTTATGCGACTTCAGGTGGCTTTAACTTCTGCCAAAGAGGCTCTACGCTGGTATTTCCCCAGTGGCTCATCCAGCAAACGTCGCTGGCTTGCCATACCGGTTAAAACCCAAGCGGGGCTTTCCTGGGCAGAGATATCACCTGATGTGTTTCCCGAAATCGTCAAAAATTCAGAAGTTGAATTACGACTATGCGAGGACCATCGAAGTGAGCCGCATGAACTTTCTGGAAGTGCATAATGACCAACTGGGTGATCTATCGTATGGTTGTATTCTATAGACGTGACTCTTCTCCCACTTGGGGACGACAGGGACACCATATATAAATTCAAGGTGATAGTAATCGGGGAAATGGCTGTGGGAAAATCTATGAGTATGTGTATCCATAATATGTGCCTCTCGACTATAGTCGTGCTGACTAGTCCCACACACCGACAGTGCTACAGTACTTTACCAAGCCCGAAAATGATAGGATTGGTTCGCTAAAGACAACACTCGGTGTGCGCCCTGATATATCAACCCGATTTATGACCGCACAATCTGCGCGTCTGAAGATCGAGTTGTGGGATACAGGTATGGGCAGGATCGTTTTTGTCCGGTTTTCCCACATACAAATAACTATATACTATCATAGCTGGCCAAGAGCAGTTCCGTTCAATCGTCAGGAGGTAAGACTGTATCTACTTCATTCAGTACATAGCCAGGGGGTCGCCATTAACAGAAGTCAACCGAATCTTGTAGCCACTACCGTGGCGCAGATGGAGTACTATTAGTTTACAACATCACAGATAAGCTCTCATTTTTGGCATGTGGGAAGTGGCTCGAGGATCTACGAGCCAAAATAGACGAGGATGTGCCAATTATGCTCGTTGGTAACCAAATTGACCTCAGTGATTTGAGGAAAGTGGAGACGAGTGAAGGCGAGGCATTTGCACGTGAGTGAGGCGAATACCTGTGGAGTAATGTCGTTCTAATACCGCCAATTAATTTCTAGTCCAAAACGGCCTCTTGTTTACCGAAATATCAGCCACGAAGGGGACTGGGGTAGAGGACGCGTTCCAAACGCTGGTTGAAGGTAAAGGAACTCAAGTGCTTACACCACTTAGCCATATAACCGACCGGTCAACTTATTCATAGAGGTGTTTAGTCGAATCAAGAGCAGGAATAAGCTCTTCGATTACAAGGAATCTAAGGAGGCTCGGCCCGTAACTGTAGTGCTGTCGCGCCCGCCATCTCCAACCAAGGCTGGAGATAATGGGTGGTTTTCCGTAAAGGTTTTAGGGACCTTCAAACGTTTAGGGGACTCTTGTTGAAAACTTAGGCCACTCGGATGTGTATCGTACCATGGAAATCGATATGAAATGAGTTTGGATACGGTTTTGGAGGAGCGAGAGGGCGTTCCTAAACCATTTAGAGGGCATGTTTAGGAAAGGCCTCTGACCCCCCTCAGCTAAACATTTAGAGTCGAGTTTGGGGAATAGAAGCCACCAAAGTGAATGGGAAATAGATTAGATCTGTCTGATAAGATGTATATACAAGATAAAGTCTGAATCGGGTGGTCAGTGTTTCACTCAGGGTGCATATAGCCAACGGAGAATTCGAATATTTGGACAAGGTGGGCTATAAACAACACGCACCCCTATCTGTCACTGCTCTCGTAGAGGCCGCCACTGTTTCCACCTTTTTGGCATATACAGATCCTTGTCTTCATTTGTGTCGAGCAGCATATGTAATAAAATCCACCCTCTTCAGCCTTGAATGGACGATTAGTGCGATAATTCACATGGAGAAACACAAAAAATGAGTAAATCAGTACCATTCATGTATATATCCCTTCGGGGATTGCAACCCATGCGTACACCAGGCGATTGGAGCGAACGAATTTTTATTCTAATTTTGACCTTTACCTTCGGAGTCTCTAATGCTATATGCTCGGCCATCTCTTATGGAAAGCCATTTTAGAGAAGCGGTCTCGGTGCACAGACCTTTCGCTGCCTCCTGAACAGGCCCGATTCCGCCCCGACCCGACGGAACGATTTAGAGATAGGTTGCTGGGGGCAATTCCTTACGGAAAGCCACCCAATGGCTCAGTAGATGTTGCTAGTTATCGTGTATCACATAGCTGGCCGGATCGCCACAGTAACCCAAGTATACGCATTGATATAAAATAAAACTAAATGAGATAGAAGTGAAACGTTCTGAAACCAACTGTATAATGCATTTGTAAACCGAGAGACAACCAGGTATCCCAGCGTGGTAGGTGGGAAATACCCAGCTTGCGCAACAGCAACTAAACCTAAATTTGTAATAAAATTTTGTTGACATCATTACAGTGGAGTATTACAAATTTAGGTTTAGTCGCTGTTGCGCAAGCTCGGTAATAATATGAATTCATAGTAAACGGAAAGATGATATGCCTCAGCCAGCCCATTCATTTGGTTCTGTAGTTGTTTGGAGGCTGACTCCGATAATGGGGAATATTACAAGCGGTGTAAATTCGTCAGCTTTCTCGGTCATGTAGACTCATCTGCAGGCCCAGGGCATACAGGGTCTACTTTGGGGAGCCTAGGGCTCTGTGAGAAACAGGCTGGGGCGGTTTGGAACAGTGGTGATTTGACGAGGTTATAACCAATTTGAAATAGGTTATAACCCAGACTGACCCGTCATAACCGGGGTCAGTCCAGGGGTCAAATCACGTAATACAAACAAGTGATAAAGTACATAAATGGAGATTAAACCAGTAATCTATCCTTATAC
>WSTI01004034.1:0-11365 GCA_019616915.1 Ceratobasidium sp. 423
TATGGCAGACTAGGATGCAGCTCATACATCAGTCCCACCTGCAATCACAATCACAGCCATGAATTAGGTCCCAGCAGGACTGACACAAGCTGTCCAGTTCAGGAAACTGATCAAGAAAAACAGTCCCCTGGGCTCGTCATTCAGAGACAGCCATCAGAAGCTGCTTTTCAGTCCCAAAGGCTGGGCTGATTGGTGCTAGAATCAAGTCCTGAGAGTTCCCACAGTGATATAATGTGTATACACTCATCCTCAATGTCAAACGAGATATGAATCTGATGATAATGTAGATTTGGTTATAATACAAATTAGACAACAGTACAATCTCGACTACTATACAAATAACAGCACTGTGGGAAGTATGGGCGCTGCACGTAGGCGCTGAAGGCCCTTAGGCGCTGGCTACAAGCCTCGAAGACGCTTGTAGGCTTTCCAAAGCACTCTTTTCTCGGCCTCAGCGTCGTCGGCGCTTTCTCAACTTGAGCCTCAGCGTCTTGGGCGCTTCTGGATCTCAAAACCAGCGTCCAGGCGCTGTACCTTGACTTTCACATACAAGTCCCACAAACTCACACTACATTGTAATTACATGAATTTAACACAGAAAATCAACGTAACAATGTACGAATCAATACGGTGCTCGATGAAAACCGGCCAGAATGTTTGGCCATTCGCGGCTTATGGGCTGCTGCGCTTGAAAGGTGCGTGAACCATCGGCAGAAAGTGTAAGTCGTATTTCGTCGCGATTGCAGAAGAACTTGGTGAGTTCGGCTTGGGCGTTCAGACTTGCGTGTCGGCCATGTTGCAACTCGCGAAGGTTTAGAGAATCGCAAAAGTCGATTATAGCTAACGGAATAAGCAAAAATGTAAGTATCGATAGCATCGTAATAGGATAATACAATCCATGAATTATATAGGTTTGAAACACTTACACTCGTGCCTCCTCTGGTTGTCTGTTGTTAGCATCGCATCTGAGTCGGGTGTACCACTAGTGCGTGGGTTTTGTTGCTCATGTGTGTCTAGATCCGTGGCTTGTGGAGGGAAGCTCAATAGTGTGGTGGGCATTTTTATTGTCCAGTGTAACCCAGAGATAATGGAGTGAAACCGAAAGACTGCGGTGGGGTGGGTTATAGTTGGTGTTGAAGTTGGACGAAAAACACCCCCACACGTGATCATATATATATTTCTGACAGGTTGCGCGCGTGACCTTATCTATCACACAGAACCATCTTAATTTGTGAGGGAGACGAGTATAACAGCCCAGAATTATGCGATAGAATTGTATTATAATGATCAACGTTATAAAGTAAAATGGCACTTAAAAATAAGTGATTGAGACGGGTCGAAGTCAAAGTAAAGCTAGTCGTTGTCATCATCAACGAATTGAGTGCGCATTCCATTTCGGCTTCGATCAACAATCGCCCAGCTATTCCCACACCGTACACGTCCAATTACTGCCTCAACCGTCTCGAGATGTACCATATGGGGGGTCAACATATTCTTGTAAGTTACCACAGGAGTGTCGGGGAGCGTTGCATCCATTCCACGAGTATCGCACGGCTGAATGAATCCCAGCAAGTAAGGCTTGCGGTTGCCGTCGCTAAATGACATGTAAGTGACTATAGTATAATTGAGTACTTTGTACTCACGCCTCCCGATACACGACGTAGTAAATATCAAGGAGTCGACCGTACTGATTTTCAGGGAATGGGTGATCATCTCGGTTCCGGAAAGCAGCGTTCGCGTCAGGCGCCAACACATACTAATTCGAAAAATACGTAGTGGAGTGAGAACCTTATGGCGCGACAGAGGGATGTACGATTAGCTTACCCGCACAAATGAGTTATCGCGTGCCCCTGGAGTTCCATCAACCAGTTTACCAGTACGAATTCGATCCCCATCTCCAGATATCCGAAATCGTCCATACCGAACCAGCGAACTGCGATCAATGCGTGATCGAAGATACCGTGCGTCGTTAGACTTGTAAACAACTCCGAAGTACTTGGTGAGCTGGTTGAAAAGCGCTTTAGTCATAACCACATTCTTTATGACCGGGGTACCAAGAATAATGGAGGGAACTAAGAATCGTGTCAGTGTATGAGCTTAGACGGCATCGGACCCGGCTTAGACGTACACTTGGGATAGACTAGTTCCTTTGAGGACATTTCTGTCCCATCGTCAGCCCGGCGCTTTGGAGTGGAGGTCTGAGCCAAGGAGGGAAGATTGTGGACTATCGAGACGATTTGCATTTGTGCGCGGCGCTGAATATAGTTGTCGAGGTGTTCATATGGTCGAACCCGATTCTTTACGGCAGGTAGGAGGTGTCCACAGAATCGTTCCATCACAAACGCCCAGGACGCCCAAAGTGGACCAGTTTGCCAAATGTAGAATGGGATATGAAGGATCGCATGGATGGTCAAGGGGCAGACAGGTAGGCGATCAGCCGAGTACTGGTAATAATACCTGTATCATAATCATCAAAATGACAGAGTATGGATCCTGAATGTATCGTACTCACTCCTCGTACTGGGTTACCCAAGTTTTAACCATTGTATCCAAATGATCAATATCGTCCGAGGTGAGTGAGAACTCCAGGCACATCATGACAATCTCACGCAGGAGGAGCATATGTCTGGATTAATGGGGGCATCAGCATTCTGCATGTTTAATTTAGAATGACTGAGGAACGTCGGCGATGCTTACTTATAGTACTTATTAGGCAGTCGACCCTTCAGCACAATGGGTGCAATGTACGTAATCCAAAACGAATATGCCTCGGCTTTGTATAAATGCGCATCTTGAGCAATGTCAGGGAGTGTGCCAACGAAGCTTGAAGGCATATATCGAAGGCAGCCGGCGGTTTCACTTCCAATAACTTCAAAAATCCCTGCTAGGAACTCGTAGTTCCCAGTCCCTTGACCCAAGCCTTTGAATTTACCCGTCCAGTGCAGGAGCATATTCGGCACTGTGTTTTCAAAAAGTAGATGCATCATATCGTAAGGAGCGCAGGAGGCAAGGTTGAAAGATTTGAGGAACGAGAATATGGGTCGTGCATTGATGCCGTAATGCCGAGCAAGGTCGTTACGTGCTGTCTTTGTACGTGCAGCATCAAGTTCAGCAGCATGAGCAAGAAATCCTGCGTGTGTGCGCATCGGTAAGTCGTTGCAGTCCCACCCTGCTTGGACATTTGGGTGAGTAAGAGGCACGTAATAGACGGAAACTCGAGGATAGTGGAAAAGACATCCTTCGATATAACAGGCACGACATGGTGAAAAAGCATTATGCCCTTTCAAAAATAGGAGCTTGCTGACCGCTGGAATATCGCCAAATATGTGGATCAAAAAGGCTCGAAGGGAAAATGTGTATCGCTTTCCCTCGGGTGAGAGTCCAGTGTGTGCTATGCCTTGTTCAAGTTCAAGAAGTTCATCAAGGAGCGGGATTAGAAATGAGTTGAGATCCTTGCACTGTCGCGGTCCAGGAATTACGCCGACACAGATTACATTCTCCAGGCGAGTGCGAGTCTTTGGGCTCAGATTATTGTTGATAAGGATTATTGGCCATGCAGTTGAAAGTCCGCGTCGTCGTCGCTTGAAAAGTGTGAATCCATCCGTTGATAGGCTCAGTGCAATGTCTTCAGGGTTGTCAAAAAAGCAGTATGGGTCGTTAGGAGAGACTTGCTTCCTGCGTAGAGAAAGATAGTGGGCTCCATCGAAAACATCCTGTATCACGTCTGGTTTATGCTCGTTTTCAATGTCCACGCGGTACCGGAGCCTCTTGACCATATCGACATTTTGGAATAGGGCGCGCAATTGCGGAATGAGAGGGCTATAGCGAAAGACACGACGAGGCTTGTTGCTCGAATTGAAGCGAGGTTCCTTACAATATGGGCATGAGGTCAGATCCTTGTGCTTTCCCAGAAAACAGCAGCATGAGTTTATGCAGCAATCGTAGGCGCGCGTCTCAAGCCCGGACATAATACGAAGGCGACGCAAAGCGATGAACTCGCTAGGGATTTCAAGGTCTCCACAGATTCCCTGGCGCAAGTCTTCGTATGTGTTACGAGAAAAATGTGTTCGCAACCGGGCTGCTAGCAATCGAAACGTGTTAACGTCTTTCCGACTCATTAAACGATCATCTAATAACATGGCAGAGGATAAGTAGACATGAAAGTAGTAGTATTTTCAGACGAACATAAATCAATCCATTGTCCTTCGTCGAGAGCCCCATGGTGCAATTCCATCAGTTGACGTAGTTCCTGGTCATCAAACTCGCCCTCTTGATCGGGGTGGAGCGTTGGAGGATCAGTCCGTTCAACAAAAGGGGGATCCTGGTCAGGAGAGTCCTCCTGAATTGCTTGGTCGACTTCAGAGTCGTCGGGCTCTTCATCCTCCGGCTCGGGCCAATTTTCAATCGTAACGGGGGGGTTCCGTCGAATTGTGGTGGGGTTACCTGTAGCCAATGTATTAGAAATTTTGCTGGAAACACGATATTTGAACGTACTGAAAATCCTGCGTGGCTCCGAAGCTCCCTCAGCATTGTTATCGTCAGCCTGAGGATTTAATGGACCTAGTGCGAGAACAGACAAAGTGAGTGAATACACACGGCGGGAAAAGAGATCGGAAAAAAAAGAAAGAAAAAGAAAAACGCGAGTTAGCTGAGTGAGCACACGAGCAACTGGCAAATGAATTCTTACCTAAAGCCCCCCCTCCATTATCATCCTCGTCCTCTCCAACATCCATCTCGTCCAGTTGCGCAAGTATAGCAGGCAGGTTGGGATCTGGGTTGTCCGGGTTGCCATTGTTGCCGTTGTTCCTATCGTTCCTATTGCCGCTTCGTCTCAATATTCCCGCTTTCCGTATGTGTCGCCTCACGGTCCTATAATGAAGCTCCTTTTGGCAGCAGGGGCATATTTCCCGCCAATTACGACGAGGCGGCATGGTCGTGTCGAGGTGGAACTGGGACACGGTCGGCTGATTCAAAATGACATGTTTGAGGACACGCGTGAGCGCCACTCACCCTGAGCTGATATCACCCAGGTGAAGGGTGCCTGGCTCTGGCTTGTACAAAACCATATTGGCGCCAGTTGGCAACGTCGCGACCATTACATACCTATCTATTCTACCAACCAGCGATCTATTGAGACGCCATCTACTGCTCAATTCCCACCATGCGCCATCGAGCAGGAGACTTGGACTCGCTAAATATACACCAACAACAATTATCTATCCGATTCGGGCCACTTTTCTTATCTCCTCAACTCGCTTGAAAACACTCCCTCGCTTGAAATGCACGATATGGATTATTTCCCGAACCATGCTTCTGTGATTGGTGGAAAGTGGTGGAGAGCGCACTGGTTGTCCCCTTTAGGCAACTAATCTTCGTGTCTGTGGGTTCGGCGGTAGCTCTGCTCCTCTGCTCCGCGCTCCAAACACCCGTATACCCGATGCCACGCTTCCAATCTTCAGAGCATTCGCTCTTTGACTGATATCCGTTCCAATGCACCTACCACATTACCTCTTCCTCAATCTGCCACTGCTGGAACTGCAGGTACGTACATTCGTGAACTACTTAATTTGGATGGCTAATAATCATTACCACAGCAGGAGTCTGTTCATCCACTGGGTAGTTTTCAGTATTCAATCCATCCAGACACCATCGATAATCAAATCCCCAGTTCTGCGATCTATTCTTACCACTCCTTCGAGCAGCAATTCCACTCCGGTCCCTGGAGGAGGATATGGACCGCAACTGGACTGTACAAGTCTAACAACGATTTCCCAAGACGTACTCTTGTATGGCTCTGGGTGTGCCCACCCAGTCTGTCCATACAGGCCCAGCGATGATTTCCCAAGACGTACTCTTGTATGGCCCTGTGAGTGTGCCTATCCAGCCTGGCTGTACAAGTCTAACAACGATTTCCCAAGACGTACTCTTGTATGGCTCTGGGTGTGCCCACCCAGCCTGCCCATACAGGCCCAGCGACGATTTCCCAAGACGTACCCTTGTATGGCTCTGTGAGTGTTACACCTGCTCTGGCTGAACCAGAGATTGCCCTTTTCTCACCCTCGTCAAGCAGCCTGCTTTGGCACTCAAATATTCCTGCATCCAGTATCCACCAGTCCCCATCACCAGTAACCGCCCAGCGTCTCCGCCAGTAAGTCTTGCTGTGGCTGTGTTACCAGCTGTGTGGTTGTGCACAGAAACGTCCACGATCCTTTGATTTCCCCCAGGCAGTTTTGGTTACCCTCCCACATCCACAATCTCAACTATCCTCTTCACCCCCCTACTGTTTCACGCCTTGCTCTCAAGCATTAGATGAGGGTGAGGATACTAATATGTTTATCACGCTCTTGGCTTATTTCTAACTTCTCACCAGGTGGGCACTGAGTGCTGCGCCCGTGCCAACTAAATCAATCCCGCAGCTTGCATCCACTTGACTTGTGTAATAATATGCCTTGCTATTACCCACTCGCTGGCCGCACCAGTAGCACCATATTATCACCCTAGTCATCTGCTCTCCATTCACCACTGGTTTGCAGCCACCACCTCGAGTTTTCTGGTCACAATTATACCTGGTTTCCACCATCCTGTTCGTGGACTCGTCTTCGTGAGACGCGTATATGGCTGGCTATGCTCTCTATGCTCTGGAATCGCCATTACTATCTACCCCTTGACAAACCTTTGTGACTCTGTGCCCTTTGTCAACTATCCCTCGCTGTGTTATATTTTCACTGGCCTCGGTTTTATATCCTATACACCATACCCCTTGGTGAAGGGATTAATCCTGCCGACTTCCACTCGTGATCATCGCACTCCCGGATCAACTGCCACGTCGCGTGCAACAAACGCCCGCTCTCTAGCGCGAGGCGGTTACAAAAGCGGAAACCATGTTTCCGGGGTCCTTGGCCAGCATGGAGCTAAAAGCGATACCGCAACGTGTACGGTCGGCTGACGAGTTTCTGAAGAACTGGGTCCAGACACTGGACCGCGAATCGGAAAATGCCGGTACGTACGATTCACACGATAATTGTTATCTCATTCACCCAGGCGTACATTTCCAGTTAGCGAGAATACGATTACAGGAAGACGGACTGGGAGTACAGCGGTAAGGGCCTAATAAATAGGGAAGGTGTGTCGTTTCAACGATTCTGAACAAGGCCCCCAAGACGTGCGGGTCAGGCGCGCTTGGAAACCGCGAGCCTTTGCGTGGGTTTCCGGTATTTAGGCCCCGAGCGGGAGGCCAAACAACGAGCCGAGGAGGGGGGCGGGTATGGCTGCCTGTGCCGGGTTTTCGGCGGGCACAGGCGGGTTTTCAGCAGGCGCAGGCGGGATACTGCTGGAGGGCGTCGGGCGCGCGAACCGCAGCGGTTGGATACGATCGCGGGGGGAGAGGAGTGGTCAAACGGGTGGAGGCGGTTGCGAAGCGGTTGCGGGGATGGAAGCGGTTGTACGAACAAAACGACATGATTGATAAGCGGGTGCGCAGGAGTCGCGAGGTCAGCCAATATGTGCTCGAGAAACAGACTGAACTTACGCAGGTGGTTGGGCGATGGGGTAACTAATACGGGCCATTATGCTCGAGCGCCGAGTAGCACGGTACGTATATTTTATTATTATCGTAGGTCGATATCGCACGCACTGTAAACCTATATATAACAATATAATTAGTTTACCTTCGTTCAATCGTGGGCTATACGCACACTGGTCTGAGTACAATCGACTGCGAGTGTGGGCTGTAAGTCTACGACGGGCGCTTGGTGCCATTACCACTGAGCCGTTTCGTTAGCGGACGGTGGTTTCGCCCTTCGAGGCTGTAACCGTTATCGGTAAGCGATGCCTCGTGCGCGGGCAGAAGGGCCGAGAATGATTAAGATATAAATTAGAAATAAAATAAAGAAAGACCTTGTATGATCGCGGCTGAGGCTTGGTCATATAACTATAAATTTAAAAAGGAATATACATCTATATATATGGTGCGATCACGTGCAAGGCACCCGACCTAAGTATATGCTAATTTCTAACGCTACAGTCGGCCTTTGGCCGAGTGTTATGGTGTTTTAATGATCTGTAGTTTCTATATACATGTAAGTATCAAATATCGACGCATGTATGGTCTGGTACGCAGACTTAATTTGAACTCGCGGGTAGCGGCATTTAGATACTACAAGTCTTCGAATTCAATTTAGTTAATATTGCAGTTGTGTGGTTTATTTGGCACACGGACGCTTGTTGACAGCTTTGCTTCAGCTTAGGGTCTTTCAGCTCACTAGCTCCTCTACAAGTAGTCCCGTAGGTTCCTTGTTGATTCGCCACGTTCAACCACCACTACGCTGCGTCGACTAATACCCATACCGATCCAACATGTCCTTACCTGAGATGCAGAAAATGTTGAACAGCCTACTGGAGCAGGCTGCGAGCCTTAAACAACAGATTGAAGGTATTTTTGGTTTAACCGTTACTATTCGAACATCCTCATTCACTCGGTCGACCGGTCTCAGCTCAAATCCCTCAAGGCTCTACTGAGGCATCTACAGGCACAACCGCTCCGAGTACATCACCAACCGACTCAACGCTGCCGGCGGGCACCAAAGGCAAGGGCAAAGATGAAGGTGGCGAAGGCGAAGACGAAGACATCGTCGACGACGACGACAAAGACGACGAAGACGACGACGACGAAGACGACAATGATACAAAGCGCCGGAGGACCGGTAAGTCATTAAATCGTATACTCGTGCTTGCTCAAATGTAGTTTTCTAGCGATTCGCCCGAACTTCGACCTGAACTGGAAGCGCCCGAAAGGACGCAAAATTACTTTCGCCGAAATACTCGGACTTACCCTCTCTGAGAAGGGAGTTTGGTGGGTAAGTGTTCCCAGTTCCAGTTACTCAGGCCATGCGATAACGGCTCGATCCAGAGGGGATGTAAAAAGATTTTGCACAAAAACCTGGACATGACCAAATGTATGACTGATCAAGCATTGGGAGTTGTCATGCGAACAATTAGAGAGGTAGGCTGCCTATCCATAACTTTTGTTCGATGAGTTCAAAACCTGGTTTTTTCTAGCTTGATCAGGAATGGCCCGAGCTCAGTAATACGTCGGACCCGGAATGGCTATACCGCCAATTGATAATTAAAACACTCAAGAGTTCGTCTGAAATAGCCCGCAGAGATGCCGGGAAAATTAAGAGGCGAACTCAAAAGAAAGCTAAGGTATGTTCACATTCACTCAATTGTTACAATAACCTCCTCTTAGGCCACACAATTAGTCTAGCGTACCAGATTCGCAGTCACAGTCACAGCCCAAGTCGGGGACCAAGCCCAAGCCCAAGCCCAAGCCCAAGCCCGATCCACAACCACCACAACCGCAGCCGCCACTTGATCCCGAGCCACAACCACAGCCACAGCCACAGCCGCCACCCGATCCCAAGCCACAACCAGTATCCTCATCATTGCCGGCTACGGGAACCAGCCAAGGCGATGGCTCTGACGATACCGGTGACGTTGTAAATGACGATTACGATGATTTACCCGATGGAGATGAGCTCCTCGGGTCCCTTTCCTCTGCTGTGCTCTCATCGCACTTGGGTGAGGCTGCTGGCACAGCTTCAGACTCTACGTCGGGCGAACCTGTTACTTCGGCCCTCCCATCTACAGCTTTCAATTCGACCGCCAACAACTCCCCCTCGGCCACCCAGTCGCTGGCTGGTGCCAGGCCCACAGGCCAATTGACTCAGGACCATTCGGGGTCCACGGAGCGTTCCATCTCAGCCACGGATGCCCATGTCCCAGTCGATTCCAACGCGTCATCACCCCCGGGCTCGCCATCTCGTGACCAGAGTAACAGCGACTCGGACGACGACGACGTAGACGACGTAGACGACGACCCGGATTTGCAAGCAGAGATTGCTGCGGCAATAGCTAGGGTGAAGGCGGAGGCGAAGAAGGCGAAGGCGAAGGCGAAGGCTATCGCGAAAGTGGGGTCGAAGGGGAAAGCGAAGGCGGAGACAAAAAAAAGTAACGTAACAAAGGCAAAGAACAAGGTAAATACAATAATAAAAGGCGAGGAGAGTACAATACTAATGGCTACAAGGCGACCGGTAATACAGGTACTCATCAGATTGAAACGATCATCCGCAACACACCCACCGGGGGTAGCCCTCCCGACAACGCTACGCAGATCGACAAACCCGAACGCGCCGGCGGTCTGGATGTTATGGATATCGATAAAAGTTCTTCCACTTCTATTCCATCCTTGACGCTTACCAATGCAACCCTTACCCCGCTACCGGACTCAACATCCTCCAAGCAAGCACCGTTCAACCCGTCTACCAACGCCAAGCGCAAACGAGAGGACGAAGAGCCAATTGCCTACTCGGCACCGCCTCTAACCACCGAGCCTACCGCTATCGAACAGCCGAAGCACAAGCGAGCCCGATTTACGATTGAAGTGAGTATAGGCTGATTTACTATGCCCACCTGAACTAAACTATACTAACTTGGAACTTAAAGGGTCGTCCACCGACAACCCCGAGTCGGGTGGTCTTTCAAAAGAACTTTGGTTCGGTAAGTAGTTCGTCTTTGCAGCCAATACTTTGCTCACGTTTAGTGCAGCCGGATCCAGCCACTCCCGTGCGGCAAAGCAGCCGACTGATCAAGAACCCGCACTTGATGCCAGCTAGCTACGGCCTATCTAACGCACGCGGGCCGAGCGTCAAGCCATCCACACTCGGGGAGCAAGCTGCATCGGGTACGGCACCAGCTGCCAAGAATCACAAAGTCAAGGTATAGTTAACGTTCATTCAGCTACGTGACCGGCCGCAAGCAAACTAACGTTCTGTCGACCAGAATCAAAAGTCAAACTCAAAGAAGAATTCGAAGAAGAAGAACTAGTAGTCGGCATTTGCTTCACACGGGCGCGCATATATGCGCATTATCAAGTCCCTTTCGAAATATTCAATTTTTCATCTTGTTTCTTCACTTGTTTCTTCACTTTTAATTGCGCCCGCGACCAGTCATGTCTTGTCTATGTTTGATATATATATATATTCACCGAAATAATACATTTATTGCAAATATCAATAAATTGGTCGCGACGCTTCCACCACAACCCAGCGTCTGAGATGCTTGCCTAAGGCTTGATGGGAGCGACATGCAAGCAACTATTACGCGAATCTCAAGCGCTGAATTCATGAAGCTACATTGCCAAAGCTCCTAATACGCTTGGTGGCAGCGTGACGCTGAAAAATCGATGACGCTAATGTGTACAAATCAGCTTAGAGCAAGCGTCGGAAACAGCTGGGAGTAAGCAGCAACTGAGCTTGCAGATAGCGTCAAAATCAGCTTGGATCAAGCGCCTGGCGCCCCGATGACC
>WSTI01004035.1:0-11351 GCA_019616915.1 Ceratobasidium sp. 423
TTCAACCTGGTGTCCCAAGGTTGAGTGTTGCCCTGTATATATACATGTTAACTACATACATTGAGTCATAAGGGCTGTGGGAAAGAGATAAGGTACATCCAATGAGATTACAGCCTTAGTCACTTATCTCTTATCTGCAGCAATCTATACTAATCCTCAGTCCATCAGTCTGGGAAACCATCTATCAGAATGTTCTATCTGATAACTCCTATCTTGTATCTAGCTCCTATCCATCCTATCCCATGGAGATCCTAGGAGATCCATGGGTATCTGAGGGCTCCTTCCCATGTGTATGATAGTAGCTATGATAGTCAGGTGGTTCAGTGGCAGTGTTCTTATGTAAAGTGTATGCATATAGGTTGACTATGGATGGATATGGACATATAGCTACCCAATATGGAATTAATAAACATTTTTGAAAATTTTTGGTTGGATGTGCCCATATTAGGCAACCCCATATCCTTTTTCAGAACTTGGTTTGAGTGCAAATTGATGGAGAAAATCGCAAAATACTTTCCTGAATGTGATTCTTTTTAAGGTGGATGATATCCAGATGCAGCCACAGTTGACTTCTATCATTTCCTTATATGGTATAGGTTGCTGACTAATGCTTATGTAATATTACATAATAACCCATATAAGGAAATTATTTTCGGATATTTTTGACATAATTCCCATATCTGGTAAGCTTATGAAATCCTTATGTAATCAGGGTCTCAGGGTCCCCAGGGAACAAACTAAAGCAGACAACACCCAGATCAGGCCCCCATGACCACAAGGGCCCACCCTGAGCATGGCAAAACCAGTCAGAGGATGATTTCCTTCAATTTCAGGCCAATTTTCTTGCTCCTTGAATCTGTTCTATGTAAATATACATGAGATATACTCTGTGTAGAAATAAGTTGCATGAGAATTACATATTACATTGTAACTACTTAATAAAAGAGTAAAGACAGTGGATTAAGAGTGAGTAAAAGAGTGTGAGATGAGAGATGGGGATACAGGGCATGAACAAGGCCCTTATATACCCATAGTAGTCTCTTGAGTCATACTGAAGTACATTCTGGTATATTCCAGAACACATATGTATACTTGTCAGTTGACTTGATTACATGATAGAACATGCTAGATCTTTCTAGCATTTTGTCATGACCATAATTGTCATGACCCAATTTAATACTATTTTCTATCTTTTTCTCTGGACACTTTCCTTTTTTGGTTTATTTATACCTTAGTCAGGTGTCACATGATGTATTGGTCCTCAGATGTGATATGGCTTTGCCAATAGTTTACTTCTTGGATTGCACATGTATATTTGATTGTGGCTTCCTCCATGTATTTAACCAAGGTCAAGCCATCACTATCCAGCAAGGCTTGACCTATAGGACTAGCCAACACCCACTACCCTAGCCCAAGTCCCCTTAGGGACTAAGTGTGTCATTTACTACCTAAACCATAACCCTGGGCCCTAGTCACCCCATTGTCATTAGTCACCTCTAGTCAGTGCATATAAACCCTTAGCCACTGTGCTAAGGTACAAGTTGAGTGGTATATATGCCATAGGCACCACCCACATCCATCCCTGGGCATATGTGATCAGTGCCCTTGCATAATTGCCTAGTCCCTCCAAGCTGAATCATGACACTAGGTCAAGCCTTTTCTCCTATCAACAAGTAACAGTGCTACTAGCACTGCTGTACCTTGAAATGCTGATAGTCCCTGGGTACATAATAATCAAAGGTACCAAATGATAGGCAGTAGAGATCAGATAAGACTAGTGGGTCTAGCAATTACCCACATACCAAGGTGTCTGCACCCTGAGCCCTACACTGTTAGACAGCTGATCAACTGCTTGCTAGAGTGTTGGTTATTATCACACCTGACCATGGCTGTTATAATAGACAAGAGGATGTTCAACACTAGTTGCAATGCAAACAGTTAGTAATTTTGAGCTCTAAAATCATTATTACTAAGCTTACTGTTTGAGTACACCCAGTGAGGGTGGAACACATCATTTCTCAAGTTCTAGATATTCTTCTCCACACCATTTTCAGCACCATCTCCTTCCTTAAGGCTTGGGATTATGACAACATGATAGTTGACATTACCAACTCCATTCACATCACCTGTATCTACCAAGAGGAAAAATACACCCTCACAGACCTCTATGATGACCTCATTGACAGCCTCAATGACTGAGAGGACCATATCAACTTCCTTAAGATTGTCAAGCTCAATAACAACCTAGAGCAGGCAGACCTCCAAGTTGAGGCTTACCATGAACAGGTCAACAAAATCCTCACCAATGGGTGAGGACAGATATTCCTGCACAATTATATGTTCCTTGCATTCAGGAACAATGATCAAGGCCATCCCAAATCAGTTCCCCTTTATACTCCCACTTCCCCAAGATATACCTATATCTCCAATGACTCAGATGAGGAGGTTGTTTATCATCCCCCTAGTTATATCTGTATCTCTTCCAATAGTGAGGATCTGTAAAAAATCATGTCTGGAAGGATTGATGTAAATGCTGTCATGAATAACCACAATTTTGCACAACTTTATGGACAAGTACAAGCCCTGCAAGGGATCATAAATACCCAAGCCACCACCATCCAAAACATGCAAGGAGAAATAACCACATTAACTGGTGAAAATCACCAACTCCAACAAGATATAAATACTGTCCAGAACAATTTACTCCAAGCCCAACAAGATATTACCAATCTTGGACATGCAGGAGCACCAGGAGGAGGCCATACTGGTCATCTCAAGTTAAGCCTCCCTGAGAAATTCGATGGATCCAATGTTGAAAAAACCAACCAGTTCCTTACAAGTGTAGGAACTTATATCATGGCCATAGAACCTACAGTGTTGGAGACTCGGAAAAGTGTCTTTGCAACTACCCTGATGGAGGGACCAGCCCATGCCTGGCTTCAACCATTCCTAGATGAAGATGTGGCAGGAAACATCATCCCCTGGTTAACAAGCTATTGTGATTTTGTCATTGAAGTACTGAGATGATATGGGGATCCACACAAGGAGCATCAAAATAGGGAGTGGCTTGAAAAATTAAAGCAAACTTGGACAGTCCAAGATTACTTGCAACTCTTCCATCAATACTCCCTCAAACTCAACTATGGGGACCACACATTACATGATATGTTCTATAAAGGTCTCAGGGATGAGATCAAAAACCTCCTATTCAACAAAATGTTTAACCTACATGCCGGGCCACAGGATAACTTTCCAAGAAGTCTATACTTGTGCCTTGACAGCCAACCAACACTTCATGTCCTTCTGCCCTACCAATTCATCCACAACTGCCCCCAGGCCACAAACATCCAATCCTCCCTGAACCATTGCAGCAACCTCAAACTCTCCAACCTTCAAAACAAGCAACAAGGTCTTCATGATAGGGATGAATGGATGTGCAAAGAAGGGGACAGTCAACAGGATTGGGGCAAATGACTGTGGAAGAAACTTGGCATTCATTCAATGGGAAGGAACAAATCAGGCCATCTCAATGCCATTTATGGCTCTACATCATGATACTCACCCTATAGGGGTAAATAGACCCCCTCCTCCACCACTGGCTGCACCTAGAACAAATGCTCCCATACCTATGGATCCAGATGGTTGAGGTCAAGGGGGTCTTACATGTCACAACTGTGGCAGTCAGGGAAATTTTGCTTGTAACTGCCCATCTAAGGCCATATCAGGCCACCAAGTGGCTATAGATGACAATTTAATTCAATTTGACCCAATCATATCAGATCAGGAATCAGGAAAAGGACATGCCAAGGAGAACTGAGGAATTCCTCTCTTGGTGCAATTTTAATGGGAATGTACAACAAAGATAGTAGCTATGAAGTCTGTTCAGTATCAAATGGAAATCAAATATATGCTACCTTCACTGCAATCCCAGTCATGTCCTCACCTCTCTCAAAAACTGCATACTCAGCCAAACAATTTGATGGAAAGGCACTGATAGACTCAGGTGCCACTTCTTGTTGTATCCATCCAGGTGTCATTGCTAGTCATCAACCCCCCTTTTTTTCCCATGAATATCCCAAGAAACTAAGAGTTATAGACAGCCATGAAATATCTTCTGGTCAAATAACCACCTATACCAAGTTCCAATTAGAAATTGGAGGCAATAGCAAGACCATTGAATGTCATATTGCTGATATTGGCAACCACTCAATGGTACTTGGCATGTCATGGCTCAAAAAACATAATCCAGACATTGATTGGGGCAAATCCACAATGGCCTTTACCTTGGCATTGTGTCAGGATGAATGCCTCAAGCTCCCCACAACTCTCCAACTCAACTCCCCCAAGAATGTCCCAACAGCCTACCAAGATTTTAAGGATGTATTCTCAATTGAACAGGCCACAGAACTCCTGCCACACCAACCTTGGGATATCTTGATAGATCTATTACCAAACACAGTTCCAATGCATGGTTGAGTTTACAAAGTAACCCCATATGAAGAAGAAATGCTGTGAAAGATGTGAGATGAACATCTAGCCCAGGGGACCATTTGACCATCCTGCTCCTCCACCTCCTCCCCAGTAACTTTTGCCCAGTGGAAAAATGGTGACCCTTGAATGTGTATAAACTACAAGGCTCTAAATGATTTGACAAAGAAGGATGTCTACCCTATTCCCCTCCCAGAAGAACTAATGGACTGGCTCTGAGGCAGCCAAATCTACACTAAGTGAGACCTTAAGAACAGTTACCACCTTATAAGGATCAAGGAGGGCAATGAATGGAAAACTGCCTTCAAATGTAAATTTGGCCTCTTCGAATATTGCATCATGCCATTCAGTCTCACAAATGCTCCTGCCACCTTCATCAGCATTTTTGCCACCTGCTAGGTAACACTACCCAGCACTATGTAGGATATGAAAAATTGACTTAGCTGGGTAGGATATAGAAATGTTCATATCCTACCCAGGATATGTGAATCCTCATATCCTATGTAGGATATGAAAATTTTCATACCCTACAGAAATTTTGATATGCTACATAGGATATGAAAACCCTCCTGTTCCACACAAGCTACCCCAAATCAGGCAGTTATTTGTATGCATAGCCACACAATTTGATATAGCATTGAATTGCATCATATAATATGCGAATAACAAAATCAAAAACAAGCACAAACCCAGAGGTGGTGGTGGCAGCAGCAAACAACAGGCATCAAGATGTAATTGACTGGGAAGGCATGGTGGCAGGGGGGTAAAAGTATCATGGCAGTTAGTGTGCAGGCACAAAAGCTACTCACAACACAAGTCTAATATGAATACAGAGGAACCAAGAAAACAAATATTAACATGGGCCCAGTTGTGCTACAAGCAGGCATCACTGTTTGAGTGCAACTGGGAGCACACAAATCATATGTGTGTGCCCAACTGGGGTAAACAAGTAGACCCATTGGTCCAGCTTTTGCTTATAAACAACCTTGCAGGGCTATGTGTACACTTGGTTTCAGAATATTACTACTCAGCTTCATCATGTAGCTGTATATCTCACTCAACTTTGGTGATTGAGTCACCTTTGTGGGTCATCCCATTTTTGTGGTCATAGTATGTGCCAGAATGGTTCAAGCGAGTATACAATGTATAGCTGTGTGGGTTGTAGTTCATGTATGTACTGGGCTACAACTGTGCATGGTTGGTACATTTCCTGAGTTAGAACCAATAACTCATACTGTAGATGGAGTGGTATCAGGTCAGATACATCAGTAGCCACCTAAGTCAACATAAGTAAGTTGCAATCATTTGTTTGCAATTGTCAAGACTTACCATTCAAGTAAATGGCTTGTGGAAATATCAACAGCAGACTGTGGTGGTGACAGGTGTGGTGGCAGGAGGTCATGAGAGTTGCAAACTGGTGGAGTGATGAATAGGCTGCTGATTAACTCTAAGCACCCACTCTAAGCACTGAGGGACTTACTCCTCCAGTGGCCACACCCCTTCCTGGTCATACATCTTATCCTGCCCATCATTTTCCACCTCTTGGCATTCTGCCAATGGTAATTCAACAACCCACCAATTTTCTACAGTGAGTGCTGATAATTGTATAACTGGTGGCAACTCACCAAGGCCGATTAATGGTTAAGCAGGAATCTGCAATTGCCTCCCTTCTAATTCCTCATGTCCCACCCTCACCCCATCCCCTGCTAGTGGTTCTTGTCTACAACAGCTCATACAGTCCCTTCATGATGCTCATATGGTTGACCCAGTTGCATGGCCACTATGAGGACTCAGATACCAACCATGACTATGGATGCTGCAACACTTTCCAGAGCAAGGCCAGCAACCATGACCTTGTCCACAACTACCATGACCCTCACTATTACAACAGACATCCACATTATAACCCTATGTTATTTCTTTTCTTTTCTCTTTTTTCCTGTCTGACTTGCCATAGCCTCATGCAAGGACACTGACACCAAGTTGGAGCTAGAGCTTTTGTGAGTGCAAGAATAAATATATGAATATGAGTGAATTTGAGTCAGGAAGGTAAGTACACAAGGAAACACACTGGAAGTAAATACCCCTGGTCCTGTACAGTACACAAGAAATAAGTGCTGAATACATGAATTCTGACACTCCCACTTGGGTTGAGGCACATACAAAATGATAAAAGATGTAAAACAGTGGACAGCTCCCACTGAAACTGAGGGAATGACTGTGGTGAAAAATCAGAGAAAAACACAAAAATTTGGGCTCCCACAGAATCCAACACACATACAAAAATGTCAAGGGAGAGGCACACAGCCAGATCCCAGGACAAAACACAATCGGGGAACACACAGTTACCCCTTACACACAGAATAGGGGACACACAGTCGCCCTTCGCACACACGTAGTAGGGGACACACAGTCACCCTTTACGCACACAGATTGGGGAGGCACACAGCTGCACCCCACACAAAAAGCCCAGATGAGGGACACCCAGTCGCACTCATCGTAAAGAGTTCACACAGAACTCACAGACTGTAAATCATCTCCTGCACCCTCCCAGTGTTTGATCCCCAGTTATCCTTGGTGATATTGGCACTCTCTGCCTTGGGTTTCAAGGTCAAGGATGGTGGGGACACCAGTTCAGGCACCATGCAATTTGTTGCAATGTGCCCCACTTGACAGCACTGATAACATGCCCAACATTTGCTGTATGCCCCCTGACCTCCACCACCCTTCTGAGTCTGACCCAATCCACCAGCTCATGCAATCAAACCCAAAGCACTTGTGTGGGTCTCCTCATGTTTCCTCTGCAACTCCTCCAGCAACACCACCACCACCTCCTTGACCTTCAGATTGCCTGGCCATATCATCAATGAAGATGCAACATGACCCCAAGTTCCTGGTAAGTTCATGATCAATATGTCAACCTCATCCTCATTGCTGAATGTCATGCCCATGGCCTTCAAATGCACAGCTATATCCCCAATCTCATTCACATAACCTTGAACCTTGTTGTCAACCAGAGTGACCCTATTCAGCTTCTGCCACATTGCAATCTGATTCACCCTTGAACCCCTCACATATATCCCCTCCAGTGCTGTCCACATCCCATGTGCTGTCTTGCACTCCCAAAGATGCACCAGTTCTGATCATGCCACTGTTAGACCAATCATAGTGTACAAATCCTGATCAAGCTTGTCCCACTCTGCTGCATCAGCCTTGACTGTTGGCTGCTCTGTTGCTCCTGACAACACCTCCCAGGTTGTGGCTCTCATCGCAATCATTTTGATGTCAAAAACCCATTCATGGTAATTGTCACCATCAAGATTTGGGACAGCAGCAATTAGGGAGTTAATGGAAGTAGTCATCAGGGCTCAGAACCTTTTGTGAGTGCAAGAATAAATATATGAATATGAGTGAATTCAAGTCAAGAAGGTAAGTACACAAAAGGAAACACACCAGAAGTAAATACCCCTGGTCCTGTACAGTACACAAGAAATAAGTGCCAAATACATGAATTCCAACAAGAGCACCCATATCCCACCCAGCTGTATGAGTTGTCCAATGACTTGCTGTTCAACCAGCAGTGCCCAGCACCTTCCAAGGTCAGCACCCCCACCCTCAACAACTATGCTGCTGGTGCACCCTGCCAGCCTTACCCAGCACAGGGGTCCAACTGCCTGATTCCCTTATCCAAGGAGTGCATGCATCCTATCATTACTTGCCATTGCTAACTCTGCCCAGGTAAACTGAAGACATTTTCCTTGACCTCATGCAAAAGTTTAGTTTTCTATGTGACCTGATGCACAACCAAATCAGTTGGTTACTTGACACCTTGGTGCATGATAACCCCTCACAGTTTGATTTTCTGATGCAGCTGCTCAACTCACATGCCTTGCACATGACAGCCAAACAGGCCCTCACCACCCTCCATGTGGACTATATCAGTGGTCCCCATGCAAATTACCACAAGTGGAATGTCACAACCCTTGTGATGACACAGACTAAGTCCTGCTTAGGGCAAGTGTAGGATTATTGTGGATGGTGACTAAGGCCTGAGGTCAGCACCAGGTATGTTCTCCCTGCATGTGGTGATATGAAGTATAGTGGAGATACCACTCAGGTGGTTGTAGAGGGGATAAGATGAGACTAACAACCTGAGGGATAACTCAGGTGTGAGCTCAAGTATAAATATGCTAAGGCTCTAGGTACATGTGATAGAAGAGCATCAAAGGGAGAGAGTCCTTAGCAATGAGAACAAAGGGGAGCACCATGGAACAATACACAGATGAAGACAAAGGGGGGTCCATGGTGATAAATACAAGGGGAGGGGGCAAGTGCAAGCAAGACCAAACAGAAAAATAAAGAAATTCGAATTGTTGCGACTTAGGTCACAACATCACCCCCCTCCTAGTCCTCTTTGGCAGCAATGAAGAGGACATACCCATCCTTCTCTTTTACCAGTCCTTCTAGCATCCAGCCCATTTCCACTGATCCTTCCTCTGGTACCTTCCATCCTTCTGGGATTACTCCTCCTTCTTCTAACTCCTGCCTATCCCATTTGACTTGGTCTTGAAGGTCCTCCCATTTCCATCTGTCTCCACACAGCTTGTGTTTGTCTTTATAATAAATGGCCCTTGCAAAGGCCACCAGCACATGCCATGATCGATTCCAGCAAATGCATCTCCACTCCTTTGAAATCTCCACCTTGGTCCTCCACATTTCCCAGTCCCTTTTGTCCTTCCACATCCTTCCTCTCTTATTGAACCACCAGTTTACATGCTTCTCCTCCATCCAGTGGATTGACCAGCTTGGGTCTTTGCTCCTTTCATCCCATAGGCTGATTTTTTGGATGATTGGGGTGACTGCTGTTGAGATCCATCCATTACACTCATAGATCTTGGCTCCTTTGAGTGTGTTATCTTGTCCCTTCAGTATGCTACCTCCAGCCCATTGGAAGCTGATTGGGTTGATGGGGTCAAGCCATTGTTCTTTGTCCCATCCATCTTGCTACAGGTGATTCTTGAGTCTCCAGTGTAGGGGTCAGATGATGACCCCGTTGTCATTGTTGCAGGGTCAAGTGGGTTGTCTGACTCCAATGATTGGTGGCATGAGAGCAAGTGATGTGTGGTATCACTCTGGGTCAGTGATGGATTGTAGGGCTTGGGTGATGATGGCCTTTTCATCATTGGGGAATTTGGGCTGGTAGTAGATGGGCATGGCCTCATAGAGGCCCTTGGCAAAGTCTGCAGTGAAGTTAGGGGGGACCATTTCATTGTTTGGGAAGGGTTGTCTGGACTGGGGAGTGTAGCTGTGGTGGTTTCTGCTGTGCAGTTGAGGGAGATTGCCCTTGTGGCCATTCTTTTGATCTTTTTCTTTGTTTTCTTTGGTTGAGTTTGGTTGGGCATGGGAGCATTTGGGTACCTTTGTTGGAATGTTGCCATGACATTTGGAACTTCCTTTGCTATGTATTCAGCATCTTCCCAGGTGTCTTTGTTGGGGTCATTGTAGCCAAGCCATTTGATCTGATAGATGAGCTTTCTTGTTCCTTTGTCATAGCCCCAATCTCTGATTTCCTCAACTTCATATTGTTCTTCTCCTTCCTCCATTACAATGGGAGGTGGTTTGTCTACTTGTCATTGGAATTCAGTGTCAGGTTTATATGGGCTGAGGAGTTCCATGTGGAACACATTATGAATCTTCATGGTTTTGGGGAGTTTGAGTTCATATGCATGGGAAGAGATGACTTTGGTGATGACAAAGGGGCCGAAATTCTTGTCCTCCAGCTTCTTGACTGGTCAATGTGTCTTGATATTTTTCCCTAGTAACCAGACTATGTCTCCTACTTCATATTTGTAGCTTTCCTTTTCAGGTTGAGTGTAGATTTCTAGAGAGGCTTTGGCTTCATCCCAGATGCTTCTCATGAGGGCTGCTTTGTCTCTGGCTCTGGGTACATTGGTATTGATGGGCAAGAATTCCCAGTTTGGCATTGACCCATAAACTATCTTGAAGGGGCTTTTCCCTGTTGCCCAGTTGATGTGAGAGTTGTAGACAAACTCAGCTATGGGTAGCCATTTGACCCAATTGTATTGTCAGTATGCTCCAAATGCACATAGGAAGCCTTCTAGCCATTGGTTAACCCTTTCTGTTTGTCCATTGGTTTGAAGTCGATAAGCCATGGAAAAGAGTGGTTCAATCCCAAGTTTGGTATAGAGTGCTTTCATGAAGTGAGATGCAAAGGTGGTTCCCTGATCTGAGACAGTGGTTTTAGGGAGACTGTGGAGTTTCCATACATGCTTGATGAATAAGTTGGCTACTTCTTTGGCATTAGTGGCTTCTTTGCAGTTGATGAAGTGAGCCATTTTTGAAAAATGGTCTACAACCACCAGAATACTGTCTTGTTCTTGGTCTTGAGGCAACTTGATGATGAAGTCATATGAGATATCTTCCCAGGGTCAGTTAGGAATCAGTAAGGGTTTGAGTGGAGTTGGTTGAGCCAAACCCTTGGTTCTTTGGCATTTGTCACAGGTTTTGACATATCTGTCATGACCTAATGCTATGATGTCATAGTCATTGCATAGAGGGGGGTGACTTGCACCTAATTAGGTATATAGAAGCCTTGCTGGGGTAGGGATGTCACTTAAAATTCCCCCATGGGAGAAACCCTTGAGGGTACCCACACCCCCATCAATGGGGGTAGGGGGTAAGGTACAGAGAATGGGATTTTGGCCAAGGTACCCAGGCAAGAAACCCCCAAATACCCGCAAATAAGCACCGCCATTCCCGCACATACCCGCACCCCCGCACCCACTGGGGCCAAAGTCAAGTAACTGAAGTCCCACCACATTCACATGTACTTAGTACTAGAA
>WSTI01004036.1:0-11306 GCA_019616915.1 Ceratobasidium sp. 423
CTGCGATTTGTGGAGGTAAGAATGTCGATGACATATGAAACGGGTTATTTCACACACAAGTTCCGATTCCGGGCCTACTCTGACATCGGGCTCGGGACGGGCGTTTCCGTGGTACCAGGAACTTCCTGGATACGTAGTACATAGTCCGGTTCATCTCGAAGCTGGATATCATTGGTGTCGGCAGAACTCGACTCGAGACTACAAAACGAGACGACTCGACATTCGAGTGAACTCAACTGGAGTTTGTCTCGATGTTGTTATGTGTGTCACGTCTATGATGATCGGGTAAAGTTTAAGTTCTAGGAGGTTGGCGATTGAGGCGCCTAGTCCGGTGTTCGCTATAACGGCATGGGTTTCTAGTCATACGCATGTATATGCAACCACGCTATATTGTACCACTATTATAGGCTAGCCACGACATAAACGGGCATACAGCGGCCAGCGCAGTGATGGTGATGCGCCCATAGTCATTTATACGCACAGGACTGATTACGACCGGAACCGAACTGAATGATCTACAGACTCGGTGTACCGGCTGAGCGCTCGAATCAGTATTCTTGACGGAGTTGGATAAAGGAGGTTGGTGGCGGCTCGTATTGTCGCCACAGATCGGTCGATTATTATGGGCGAGCAACTTGATGATTGGACGAGCGAATCTTATGATTGGGGATACCTGATTCAACTCGCGGGGGTGTATGCAGGTCCAACTCACAAAGGCCCATTAGTCGCGTTCTGTCAAGAAGCCACTACGTCACCGCCCAAGTCGGGAACAACGCCAGAAATCGCAACCCGCCCTCCCGAAAGAGCTGAAACAAACAATCCCTCGCGGCAGAAAGACCGCACCGAAATTGGCAATTGCCCGTCCGCGGATTCATTGGTGACCGGGGTCTTGTGGGTAGGCAGGTCATATTGTGGGTGTGAAGAGAGGGGAATAGTAAACGATGACCACGATGCCTCCGCGCAAAAAGTCGCTGCTTGGCGCCTCGAATCCTGTGGTGCAAGATCCTGGATTCCTGCCTGCGCTCAGCAACAACCTGGCTGCGCTCGGACCGATGAGCGGGGGACCGATGCCGGCTAGTCCGATTCCTGTTGTCCCTGCGCCTATTCCGCAGAGTGCACCGATGGTCGCTACGCCGAGTGCGCCACTCGTGAACACGGTGTCACTAGTCAACAAGACGGGGACACAGAGTCTGTATCAACGATGTTCGTATGCACTTGGGCGGCTGCTTCGGATCGAGGGCATTGCAGCGTTTTTCTCGCTGTCGAATTCGGGGAGGGCACCGCCACGGTCGGGGGTTCCGCAAGAGGACGAGGGAGAGAAGAAGGGGCCGCGGGATAGCACGATGCGGGCACGCCAGTCGACGGATCCGGTACGGCAGCTGTGGGATTTGTTGGCGCTGGGAGTGCCCCTGTGTATTCTCTACAATGCCCAGCCAGGGGTCGAGCCCCTCCAGATCGACTGCACCATCGAAGGCACGGAGAAGAAGCTGCCTAATAACAAGGTGAGTATATTGCTATTTACTTGGCGTGTGCTGACTATTCGCAGCACGCGAAACATGCCACGGCGTTTTTTATCATGGGGCTGAAGCAGCTGGCCGAGTCGGGCGAGCTACGAGCCCAGCCAGAGATGTTTACCGTATCCGAGTTGTTTGGGAACAATACCAATGGATTCGTCAAGGTGCGTTCCATCCTAATTGTTATTATCCTGCCTAATTCCCTTGTAGGTCGTCTCGACTGTAATCTACCTGCTCGAACGACTCCCAGAAACCATCTTTTCCCCTGCCCCTCCGAGTCCCCCAAGCCTCGTCTCGCAATTCAGCACATCCTATCCCACCACTCCCGGCCTCGTTCCCTCCGACTCGCTCGACTCGCTCACTTCTCCAATCGACGCTCCCCCCAACGGCTTTCCCTTCCCACCCACCGGCCCAACAGACGACGAGTCGTTTCGCAAAAAACACATCCAAGAAACCCTCGATGCCGAGCGGAAATATGTCGCCGACTTGGAAGTGATGCACGAGTATGCACGCGAGTTGATCCAGAAGAACGTGGTCGATGCCGATACCGTTCATCATTTGTTCCCCGGCTTGGGCAAGCTGCTTGATTTTGGCCGGAGGTTCTTGATCGAGATGGAGGGTACGGCCCAGTGTGCGTGGGAGGACCAGCGGTGGGGATTGTTGTTCATCGATAATGTGCGTATCATTTCCATTGCTTGGACATTAGAGTTCATGTCCGTACAGGAGGACGAATTCGCCGTGTACGAGCCCTATTGTGCCAATTACACCAACGCGAGCGAGTTGATGTTGGCCCAAGAACAGAATTTGATGGTGCGTAGCTACCTTGATTATTTGGATATTTCTTTCCTTTTTCTTCGCCGACTGCTCTTCTGCCATTTCTCCTTTGCACTCCTTTTGCACCCGCAGCAAAGGATTACTCCTTTGTTACGCTTGTGGAGCTCGGGGTTGGTAATTACGATGGCGGTGTGCTCTTGCGGGTTTCATGCACGCTTGCTATGCGAGCGACTGGTCGGAGCAAGTTGACGTCTCTAGCGAGCATTCAATCGCGACGAGTTGCTGCGGGGGATGCGCGGCCCCCGGGGAGTTGGCTTGGATAGGAGCCAAGCTAGCCCGAACGGTTTTGGCTTTTTCGGTTTTTCATTATTTCTTGATTTCGTTTTTTGGTTTTTGGTGCTTTTTGGTCGGGTCACGGGATGCCAGTGGAGGCCATTACTCGACTCGGCTCGGGTCCTATTGCACGACAATTTCCAGCTCCATCGCACGACTTCGGGTCCGATGCAAGACAGCCTTTAGCTCCAATCGCACGACAACTCTCCGACTCTCCGATTGCCTTTACGCGACTCGGGCTCTGTTGCTCGGACATACTCGGAAACAACTCTATTACCCAAACGATGACTCTATTGCCATCCAAACGAATTGCCCCTCGATCGTCATTCTTGCCATCCGTCATTCGATTGCTCATAGCGACTCCGAAATCCAATCATTTCTGGTTCCGGCCGATTTCCTCTTGGAATGGTCACTCAACTCTTGAATTACATGACGGGCGATCGAGTGCGGCGGATGATTAATTCGTGCGGTGAACGATTCAAGGCCAATTCGTTTGCCGACGGCAACGGACGGCCCACCGCCGGGATCTGTGGTTGCTCGACTTTGGACCGCCGATTCGTATGTTTCCTTCGAGCTCGACTCCCCGCTCTCGTTGCGACTTCTGCGCTCCACATTGCCGTTTTCGGTTCTTGACCTGTCAAACGTCGTTCGACTCGTCGTCGTCCCACATTCATTCGACTTGGTCGCCATCCCCCATCCGTTCGACTTGCTTGTCGCCATGTCCGAGTCTCCATCCCGTATTCCACTAGGTCGTCACTCAGACCCAAAGTGGAGCTTCCTGGGGTCCTGGTCTTTCCTTTTTGGGACAGTGTCGTGCTGGGCAACGACCTGCACGGGTTGTCATGGTTCCTTTCCATCGAGCAGTGGTTAATCTCGTTGCTCGCAATCGAGTCGGCGGTCGAGTCGGATTTACGTGTTCTGAGCGAGTCGGATTTACGTTTTGGGCGAGCTGTTCGAGTTTGGCTTCGAGTCGGATTTGGTGTGCAGGGCACCGAGTCGGGCCGTGCGATTGGCTCGACTCGCAGAAGGTCATCTTGACTTCAATGATCATCAGGCCCACTCTTCCCCCATATTCATGCTCGTTCTGGCCTCTTGCTTTGCGCTCCTAATTAGGAGTGGGCCTGCTGACGTCACCGGGTACACTTCCTTTTTCAGTCATTTAATTCTAACTTTTTCAGACGTTTTATCTCGAATTTTGGCCCAACGTTTATCATTCCGACTTGCGACGTTTCTGACGTGATTTTGCTTGGCAGACCTTGGCGCATATGGTCAATCCCAAGACCGAACTGCCGATGTTTTTGATCAAGCCGGTACAGAAGATTTGCAAGTACCATTTGCAGTTACAAGTGAGTCGCCTGTTTTTAGGTGTGGTGTTGTTTGTGTCGCGGTGGGAACGTTGTTTGGGGAAGCGCTGGCTATGGTCTGTTTGGAAAGGGACCGCACGGTCTGTTTGGGCAACGATGGCGACTCGTTTTCATAGGGATGACGACGCCGTGTTTACGCAACGAAGCAATGTTTACGCGACGAGCGGTGTCGGGAGGTCCACGAGGCGTGATTGGACACCTTGTTTTTTCGCGGGAAGATTATCCGAGTAGAGGGTTGGATCGTGCGTCCCTAGGCTAGTGCGAAATCGCCTCGCGCTTCTATTTTGTACCCCGCGTGCAAACTTGGCTTGGCGACGCACTGAATAGGTTGACTTGCGCGCGCATAAAATGTGTTGGGTTTATGCCTGACTCGCGTTGGTGGATTCAGTGGTGCGGTCGCCAGACTCGGGCTGCACTTGGCAATCAATTATGCACCGTCGCAACGAGGCAGGTGGCGGCGCTTCTGGGCTCATCAGTTGATTGATCCACGAGGCACCGTCATCGATGCTCCTTCATTTCGCACGGATTCGGGATGGCCTGGGCGTCGAGTTTTTGAGCCTAACTGACAATTTTTGCGCCCTGACAGGACTTGATGAAGCGCGCTAGCAAGGAGACGTATCCGCACTATGACGAACTTGACCAAGGGTACAAGGTTGCGAAGCGGATTGCCGACCAAGCAAACGAGACCCTGCGAAAGGTGGATAATCGGAACACGGTCAAGGCGCTTGAAGCCCGCGTGGAAGATTGGAAAGGCCACCAATTGCACAATTTCGGCGAACTGTTGCTCGAGGACATTTTTATCGTGACCAAGGCCGAGGTCGATCGCGAGTACCACGTATTCTTGTTTGAGAAGATTATCTTGTGTTGCAAGGAGGTTGTGCCTCAGGATCCGCGCAAGGCCGGGACGATTGGCAAAGTGGGCAAGAGCGGGTCGATTTTGAAGAAGCAGCAATCGATTGGGCCGGGTGGGATGCCGTCGCCTGCGCTTGGAGTTGGAGCCAAGAGGAAGACGCCGTTGTTGCTCAAGGGGCGGATTTTCTTGAATAATGTGACCAAGACGGTGGCTGGCAAGCCGAGTGAGTACCAATTTGACTTGCGGTGACTTGCATTAACCCGCGTGTAGGCCACGCGTTGCAGGTTTGGTGGCGCGGGGATGATGACCTCGAGTTTTTTACTCTGCGCTGCCGGTCGGAGGAGCAACTTTCCAAGTGGGAGACGAGCATCAACCAATTGATCCAACAGAATGTGACCCGACGAGCCAATGACCGCGCTGCGCGCCAACAACACGACCGTGCCCTATCTACTAGCTCGGCACTTAGCTATGCCGCTAATCCTCCCCCTTATTCCTCCAACCAACCCCTTCCCCCATACCCCGGCCCCCGATCACAACGGATCCACGGCCATCCATTTGTACCTCAAGACGACGAACAGGGGGATTACCCCGCGTCCGGACGGGCTACTCCACTAGAGGCACGGCGGTCTCAGCCTCCCGAACGGGAACGAGAACGCGGGGAATACGAACGACCACGTGCACGAACAGAGGGAGCAGATGGCGCGACTATGATGCAGTACCGACAACACCCCCCTCCTATGCCTCCTCCAGCCGGCGGACTTCCCTCGTTGCCTCGTGGTGCACCTTTGCCACCCCGCGGCGGATCCGAGATGAGCTTTGGACCAGGTCGGGAACCCGGCTTTGGCTCTACCCGACCCAATTTGCGGAGCAAGTTTAGCTCGACCCGGCTACGTTCGGCATATGACCAGAGCCAAAACGCGAGTACGGAGAGCATGCCCAAGGTACACGAGGCCGGCTATGCGGGAGACGATTACGACGGTCACGCATCGCGCGAGTCGGCGACCACGCCTACTCCACGCAACGGAGCTGCACCATTGCGGATGCGGAGTGCGAGCCAGCCGAGCGCGTATGTCCCTGCGCAACCCCAACAAGCCCCGCCACCCATGCCGCGATGGAACGGCAATGGTTCAGCGAGCTCGTTAGGCACGTCGCCAGAGGAAAAGCGGGGAAGTGGGTCGAGCCAAAGCACAAATGCTAGCTCCGAATTTTCTCCTACCAACACTCAGAGTCCGATTACGCCGTTTGGAGACGGTGTGGGTATGGCCGGACGACGATTACTTGGGTCGGGCGAGTCGGTGCGAGTAAAGGTGCATTACAAGGCGGACCTGTTCCAAATTATCGTTCCACGGGATACGGTGTTCAATGATCTAGTGTCCAAGGTGGCGCACAAGGTCCGGTTATGTGGAGAAGCTGGGGAGCGGGATGCGCCCTTGCGAGTCAAGTACCGGGACGAAGATGGCGACATGATTTCGCTTGGGTCCGACGATGATGTGCAGATGGCCTTTGACGGAACGAGGACGAGCAGTGGAGGCGTTGAGCTCTGGGTCTCATAATCGTCTGCTCTCGGTTTCTCATTTCGTCTCTTATGCATAGTCCCGCCTTACACGACAACTCTCGACCCTGCATCTCCCTCTTCCAAAATCGATTTGATTACCCCATCTACACTACCGGACTATTTCTGTGCCACCCGGCCTTTACCCGCCTGTATCGACTGTTGTAACGCTCACTCCCATGCATGATCCACCTCTGCTATCTTGAATCATACTGAATAAAGCCTCGCCCCGGGTTTTTCTTGTGTCCTGTTATTAGTTCTTGTTTCTTGTGCATATTTCCAATTTCTAGTATTTGACCCACTTTTGGTGTCTTGAGATGAGCCCAGGGGCGCGTTTGTTTCTCGACCCAATTTCCTATTACCTTCCTTTTTTCCCTTTTCATTATGCTATGCCTCCACGCTTTCGCTCTCTCTCGTTCTTTTTCTCTCATGATCATTGTTTGCCGGCCTTGCACAGTCGTTTTATTCTCTCGATTTCTTTATCTATTCTTGCTTGGATCGGGGTTTATAGCATGGGTTCTACCTTTTTTGTCCTTGATTTCCTTCCGCCTGTAGTTTGTCGATAGAGATACAAAGCAAAAGATGGTTTCGTTCTCACTCATTGTGCATTGTGCCTCGTGCCAGCTCGTCGGGAGTGTACGAGGTCCTGGTGATACGACAATGACCACCCGGAATCTGGGGTGTCGCACAACGCGAACAATAGCTTCCGCGTCGAGCGACGATCTCGCATCAGAAAACGCTGCTCGTGTGAGGCAGATTGTGTAAACTTCCTTTTTGGGTAGGTTGAGGAGTTGTACTCGCACGTGCGGATTTTGCGAGACAGACCGACTTCCAGCGATCGAACGTTGGGCGAAGGAGTGTGCCGTAATTATAATATGCCTCAAGCTAAGCTTTATTTGTCGAGGTCCTCATGCTCGAACACACCGCATAGAAAGTCCAGAACGACAGTGTGCAGGGTAGTTTTACTTCTAATGAATCGGGTTGATTTGTTTTCCGGCGGTTTACTGTAGCCGTTATAGCCGTAGGCTTCGAACGAGTTCTGGTGACCGCTGGTGACCGGGAATAGCATCTTTTGGTGGTGTAGGAATTCCAAACCACGTGCATGTATGCGCTGAAACTCTTTGGAGCGAGGTGGGCTGATCACTCTCGTCTCAAGCACCCTTGAGTTGACACCAGCCTAGCGATAATCTCCACGCCGTTCGGCTTTGGCGTATATGTCTTAGGCGTCATGAGATACTTGGGAATCGTAGATCCCATATTTAGCGCTGAGTTAGGCTCTGAAGGTGTAGATATTTTTCACGGATTCTCCTAAGAATAACATAATGCGTGGAGTGCGAGCCATTTCACGCGAGCTTATACCTACTCATATCAGTAGTTGGTGCGTCCAATCATATAGCATAAACATGAAACCTGGAGTTGAAACAGGAGAACGGCCTCTGTGCTTCGATAGATCAGTCCAAGTGTAAGTGACCCATCCCAACGGGGCCGCTGACGGAACATATATGATTGTCATAAGGGGTTAGAAATTCGATGGGTTCGTCAGTAGGAGATGGTGAGCTATATACCGATGCAGGTTGTAGATTAGCAACTGAACTAAAAGGGCGGAAAAGACCCGCGGCACATGTCACTTACAATGGCTGATAGCATGTTGTCCAAGTGTCACCGATCCTGGCATCAGAGTAATCCAGCTCTATGCAGCCTTGGCATGATATGAGGAGGGTATTCTGTGGTCTTACGAGAACACTATGTAGGTCGGGTGGTACCCAAAGGAGTCGGCAACCTAAACCATCATACACCCACCCATCCCCACCCACGGACCAGTCCGTAGTGGGAATATGTTTGGTGGTATGTTTGGTGTTGCTGGGGCATTGATTGGAAGCAGTGGGAAATAAGATGCTAGAGAGAAGGTAAACCAATGGACAAGAAGTAATCCAAGTAAGACTTGCATACCCTTCATAAGTTTGTACTAGTGGGGACAAAAAGTTTGGAAATAGCACATGATTTTGATCATTGATTTGGGTGACACTTGTGAAGCATGCCTCCGCAAACAAGTGTATGTGGATTTGGGTAGTGCAGACAGAATACATTGGATGTAATCTTAACTAAGAAAAAATATCAAAAAATAATTGGCTCTCTAGACTGAGTTCTGGTGCATACATCCAGAAGCTACCTGCAAGTAGTGTACTGAGCCTAACAGTCATTAAGCATCACAGCAGGTGCACCTAAGTTGAGATGTAGATAGACAATTTACTGGGCTAAGTATATTGCTGTAACACATCACATTTGGACTCTGTGGGATTGTGGGTGCATATATAAGGCACAAGCTGCATCACAAAAACAAGCCACTGCTTCCTAACCCTCTGGAGGAATGGGAGGCATGGGAGCACCTGGAGCAACCTCCAATTTCAGGATGCTCCCAGAGAGCTCTGGAGTGAATTACAAATTCTCTTGCAGCTGAAATCCAGTCTGTGAGTCCCCTTGACAACTGTGAATTGCTTACCTGATGGACATGAAGGACTGCTAAGGGCTTGTTGCATGGATTGGCTTTTGGCCTCTCAGCTTTGCATGGCACAAGTTGGTGAGACTGCTTGCCACCTTCAGTGCCAACTTACATGATTGTTTGTGCACTGTGTGTGCTGGGTTTGATCACTTTGGTGCCTTATCCATTCCTCCCCAGCCAGGAGTGATATTTCTCATTGGTTTAGATTCTTAAGACATTATATATCTGTGCACAAGTGTGGAAATAAAATAAATACTTGGGACACTATGTACAGATATTGAACATTCAGTAGATGAAAGCAGAAAGCACAAATATGGGTTAGCTATGAGTGATAAAGCTACCAGAGCACAGGCCTGCCTGGTGCACCTAGGGACTTTATTGATAGAAGACTGCCTTAAAGGGAGGCTAGGGGGCCTGGGTGGCTCACATGACCAAAACCACCAGGGTTAGCAAGTGCTTGGGAGTGCCATAGTGTGCTGACTAGGCTTGGGGAGGCTCAGGAGCACTGGTAGCATGCCACACAATGGTTAGTCAGCTGACATTTATGCTGTTTCAGGTGTTTATATCACCAAAATAGGGAAAGCAGATGCTGACTAATCAGCCTGTGATGTGCTACCAGTGCTCCCAAGCCTCCCCAAGCCTAGTCAGCACACTATGGCACTCCTGAGCACTTGCTAACCCTGGCAGTTTTGGTTGAGCAATGGTACCAGTGGCTTCTGGTTTCACTTTGTTGTTTGACATTGTGTTGCCAAGGTCATCAGTTCAATCCCAGCCTGTGGTTGGGTGATTATGTGGTCAGTTGCACAGCATCCAGTGTCCCAATATACCCATAAAATTTATACCTGCCTCCTTGGCAGTCACTTGTGGGTGGCTGTGTCTCTGGGGTCCAGGACTGGAAGAGCGCAATATTGGTGGCTTGGATCCCATATATGGACAAGGGAGTCTAGGGGGGGCATATGGGTCTTTCTCCAGGTTGTAATAGACCTGGATGCCTACCATATGGCTAGGCCACAGAGGGCATAAAATGAAGATTCAAAAAAAAAAGGGAGGCTAAATAGGGAAACTGGTTAAGGAATATGCAGAAGCTACCACCAAAGAGCTACTCACAGTTATGATAATTGGTAGTACATGCTCACCATACCCACATAGTACCTACTGCCTCAGGATTGGTAGGGTTATATGGGCATTCAATCATGTAATGGTCCCTAAATTTCCAGTCAGTATGTGCACCAACAAAAACTGATTTGGGAAGGTAATTGAGGCAGACTGAATAGTTTGCTTATGTCCACTCTTGCCAGTTTTTGATGGGGCAGCAAACTGGTCTATCATGCCCAATAATGCATTTTCCTTTTATGACACATGTTATATTAACAAGTATCACTCTCATGAGCTGTTCCATTATTTACATGTATTCAAGTAGTCTAAATTTACAATGTATATGTCAAAACAGTTTGTAGTGCACAAAATATCCTTGCAACAAGGAAGTGAGGAGCAACACAGCCATGAACTCTGAAGTGATCAAACCTGGCACATGTGGTGCACAAATGATCACATAAGTTGGCACTGAGGGCAGCAAGCAGTCTCACCAACTTGTGCCATGTGAAGCTGAGAGGCCAAAAGCTGATCCACATGATGAGCCCTTAGCAGTCCTTCATGTCCATCAGGTAAGCAATTCATGGTTGTTGAGGGGACTCACAGACTGGATTTCAGGTGCAAGAGAATTTGTAATTCACTCCAGAGCTCTCTGGGAGCATCCTGAAATTGGAGGTTGCTCCAGGTGCTCCCATGCCTCCCATTCCTCCAGAGGGTTAGGGAGCAGTGGCTCATTTTTGCAATGTGATTATTGCCCCAATGGGCATAATTTATGATTTGTGAGAGTAGACTACATGAAAGTACCTGATATTCTTGAGAGAGAGAGAGAGTTCATACATGTGCATTTATTTACATATTTTGCACCAAGTGTTGTGACCACCTTACAGTGTGTGAGCAATTGCCCTAGAATACACATGTCACAACTCAGCTTGGACAAACTAGGCAACATCAGCAAAAGGGAAGTTAGCTTAAAAGCACAGGAACTTGTGGTCAAGTATTCTAACAATTATCTTAGGATTATTGCTGTGTGATAATTTAAATGGTTCAAATTTGATCAGGTGAGGTAGGGATGTCATTTGGCATTCCCACACTCGATATAGCGCCCTTAGTTTTGGGCATATTAAAAATCTAAACTTTACCATTTGTAGCCCTAGACTAGAGCCACAAATGCTATAGTTTATAATTTTAATAGCTTCAGAATTGAAGGTGCTATATCGAGTGCGGGAATGCCAAATGACATCCCTAAGATGAGGTGTTAGTCTGTAATATTATGGGCCCATAATAAATAAAAAATCTTACATCAGCAATTATATTCATGAGAGGC
>WSTI01004037.1:0-11268 GCA_019616915.1 Ceratobasidium sp. 423
AAAAAGGCTTCCTCCATCAGTCAACCCTATGTATAGGTATATAAGTAACTGGACATCACACCAGAAAATGTGATGTAACAGACAAAAGAGGTCAAGATGTTTTAGGATGTGTTAGGCAGAGTGATGGGAATGGTGTTCAAGCCTAAAGGTTCCATTTCACTTCTTAAGTCCAGAAACAAGCCATTAATAATCACAAATACTACACTGGCCTGCAAAAGTTTTGCAACACATGACTTAGCTGGGCTCAATCAGCTGTGACAGGCAAGATAAAATAGATAAATTCAAAAATAAAATGTTATTATATGCGCATCATCTGGGTGTATGTACATACATGCCAAATAACTAAGCTTTAATCAAAGAAACAAGCGAACTACAAGTGAGATACAATCAGAGGTGTGTTGCAAAACCTTTGCTGCCAATTCAATTATTGGTAAGTTGAGGTTGGTACAGGGGGAAAGGATAAGGAAAAATGTCATAGTCAATACTGAGTATTCCCACCATTGTTCCTCACCAGTGTCTGCACTTTGGTAGGAATTGACTCATAAAGTTAGTCAATATAGTCCTGATCAATCTTCTCCCACTCCTCCTTCAAGAACTGCCACAATTCCTCCCTGTTTGTGGGAGGTGTCTTCCATGAGTGTACCTGGCAATCTAGGTGGTCCCAGAGGGTTTCAATGAGGTTCATATCAGGGCTGGCAGCTGGCCATGGGAGGGAATCAATGCCATTGTCCTCAAGCAGTGTAGCCACCAGTTTAGTCCATTGCTTCCTATCTTTGTCACATTGACAGCATATGTCATGAAAATTGATCCCCAGATCCCTAAGAGTCCCAAGAAGGTCCTCTGATAAGACCCTTGCATACCCTGTAGCCATGATTGTGGTGTCAATCTGACAAAGGTGGCCTACACCCCATTTTGTGATGCAGCCCCAGACCATGACATTTCCTCCACCATGAGCCACTTTCTTCCAAGTGCTTTTGGGATCTAAACATTCCTCTTTTAACCTTCTCCCAACTGTATCAGCTGAAACATGGGGGAAATATGTGCATTGAAGTTCAGTGGCTGATGTAGCACCACCTTTGTTGATCTCAAGGACAGTGAAATTAGCATCACCCTCAGTCAATTTTCATGGGCAACCACTCCAGGGAGCACCATGATCAAAATCATGTGTGTTGTGATACCAGTTATATATATGAGACACAGTTGCTCAGTGTTGCCCCACTGCACATGCAACTTGGGCAAACTTCATCTTGCCACAGTCAACCATAGTCATGATCTCAGCTTTATCAGCTGTGGTTGTATGCAGAGCCATCTAATTATTTATCCAAGTGTGTTTTAGCTGTAATTTATGGACATGAAACAGGTGAAAAGTTACCTTGTTGGAGCTAGTGGCAGTTGATGGTAGAAGTTTGCAAAAGTTTTGCAACACACCTTCAATGGTATCTTGCTTGTAGTTCACTTGTTTCTTGGATTAAGGCTTAGTTATTTGGCATGTACATACACCCAGATGATGCGCATATAATAACATTTTATTTTTGAATTTATCTATTTTATCTTGCCTGTCACAGCTGATTGAGCCTGGCAAAGTCATGTGTTGCAAAACTTTTGTGGGCCAGTGTAGCAAAAAACATGTCTATAGACTCAGGAAGAGACAGTCTAGAAACCATTGATAACACTAGGGGGGAAGAAGGGTATTCAAAAACAGAAAGTGGAAATAAGCACTGATGATTAATCAACAAACATGAACAATTGTCCCAAAAACAGAAAGTTGTATCAACATTTTCAAGTACTTTCACCTCTGACAAAACTTTAAGTCCTCTCAAGATTTCCACCATATTTACATTTGGGTAGTCTCAATCTTTTCTCATACAGAAATATTTTTAAAGTCCTGTAAATACTTTGTAAATACATTCTGTTTTCTTGGAATTATTTTCGAGTTCTGGTTAGGTTGTTAATCAGTTTTACCCCTGGGAAAGGTTAGATTTTATGCCAGTTTCTCCCCAGTTATCCCCCAGTTGAACCTGTGTTTTCACCCTATTTTCATTCTTAGGAAAACTGAACACAATCTTAACTTTTCACAGAGTATGCACTGTTGATATATGTTTTATTCACCAAAATTATGAATGTCACTTTTCACTCCCAGAAACCCACTTTTTGCCCCTAGAAACATCTCAAAAACTATGCTTTTCACCCAGGGCTTACTTGATTTTCATTTGGTTCATTTGGACTTTTTGTGCTGTGAAAACATTTGTATCATATTAGCTTTTTGCACTGCATACAGTATTTTCTTGCTGTATGGGATGTTTTCACCCCTTGAGTAGTGTTTTTTTCTGATCGTGTAGCCCTTGTCACCCTGCGGGTTTCACCATTTGGCTGGAGGCAACATGTATGCATATGAGACTAATCTGTCATCATGCTAGGACATGGGACAGAAGAGCATGGCATGTCAGCAGATCATGTGAAAGCAGCTGTCTGTTTAATATGCTTATGAATCACATGATTGGCATAAACACCATCCTTGACCTGACTCATTACTGGTAGTGCACTGGACCACCTGTGCAGAGATGAGTTCCATCATATAATGTTATGATTCATCAAGTACATTACTTTGTACATTCCAGATGTGCATCTCAGAAAGGAAACACCTGTGCATCATGTAGAAATACCATGTAAATGCTAGAAAGATCTAGCATGTTCTATCATGTAATCAAGTCAAGTGATGAGTATATGTATGTGTTCTGGAATATACCAGAATGTACTTTGGTATGACTCAAGAGACTACTATGGATATATAAGGGCCTTGTTCATGCCCTGTATTCCCATCTCTCATCTCACACTCTTTTACTCACTCTTAATCCACTGTCTTTACTCTTTTATTAACTAGTTACAATGTAATATATAATTCTCATACAACTTATTTCTACACATCATGCTTTGGTAAGCAGATCAAGGAGAAGAAACTGTGAGATGGAGATTTATCATCCTGTGTGGCAGAACTAAACTAGTTGATCTAATTTGACCAGTGTGTGAATAATGTCATTGAGTTCAGCCAAGCTGGCTGAAAAAGAATTCTCCATTCACCAAAATTGGATCTCACACATGGCAACCTCAATAGCCATGAGATTAGTGCTGGACTTAATGAGGGCATCAACATGCCTCTCATCCTGAATGTGCTCTTCCAAATTTGTGACCTAGGACATAGATCAGCCAGGAATGGTAATCAAGTTTAGTGAACACACCAAGCCTTCAAGTCAATGCATTTTCTCAGTATGAAGGGCAGTGGTCTGTTTGGCAGTCAGGGTGGGAATCAGTCTATGCTCAGGCTCCACTCCATTCAAACTCATCACAGAGCTGCCCATGCCTTCAAGGGTGCTGTTCTCATGTCAATCATCTGTGGTGGTTTCCTTCTCCAACAACTGGTGCATTTGTTGTTAAGCTCCTCCTCACTTAAACCACTTCACCAGCTGGAGATTGTGATTGACTTGGTGTTTCCCCTAAAATTAAAATGAGCCCAGAGTCTACTAGACCATATTACTAAATACCCATGTAAATTTCTCCTTGGCCCCAACAAATAGAATGCCATTGGCATCAAGCTCAAACTTGACCTCCACTTGAACAGCACCACAAGCTGCTGGGGGGATTCCTGTCATTTCAAATTCACCAATAAGTGTGTTGTGCTCAGTTCAATCATGTTTGCCTCCATAAACCTGAATCAAAACTGTCTCTTGATCATCTTCCAGGGTCAATAGTATCTTGGTATGGGAGACTGGAACTGGGGAGTTGCAGTGGATTAACCGGGTGAATATTCTGCTTGGAACACAACAATGAGAATGCTCATAGCATGGCTCTGGAATTACATACCTGTGGTCTCAATTCCTATGGTAAATGGACAAACATCATCAACACCCACACTTGCAAGGCTATCCCTCCTGGAGAGCATGCCCCTGCTGATCACAGCCCCAATTGCAACCACTTCATCCAGATCCCACTGAATATATCCATAAGTATCTTGTGGATCTTGGGGATTCAGGTGGAGCCACTGATGAGGATGATCTACAGTCAATACAGTATGAAATAAGCAGACAGGGATAAGATGAATAACATACCTCATCAATATCTTTAGCAGTCAGTTTATCATCATTAAGTACTCACTGAACCAATAACAAAGTCCAATGAAAGAGATCAATATTAAGTTGCTTGAATTTGGCATGTGAAAGAGTAGCTGAGAAATCCTTCATATCATAGAAGGATTCTATTTCAAGCTCAGCAGTCATAGCATTTGAGAGGAGTTCAGCCTCCTTCAATTTTGCCATCCTACATTGGACCTGGGTGATATCAATGCTGAACTTTTGGCAGTATAGTTTGACAAAGTAGTCCACAATACAGTTGTCAAAATCTTCACCTCCTAAATGGGCATCACCTGCCATTGCAAGAACCTTGAAGTTCTCCCCTAATAAGTGGAGGAGAGACACATTGAAGGTCCCCCCCAAGGTTGTACACCAAGACCTTTGATGATTCCTGGTGCTGGGCAGGGCTTGGGTTACTACCCAAGAATCTGTATAAATAACCCTACCTTATCCAGACTGTAAGCAATGGCTGCAGTAGTTGGCTCATTCAAAATTCACAGGACTGTAAGTCCAGCAATCCTCCCTGCATCTTTGGTGGCTTGACATTGAGCATTGTTGAAGTAGGCAGGTATGGTGATCACTGCACAAGTGACTTTGGTGCCAAGGTAAGCTTTGGCAGTCTCCTTCATGCATTGGAGGACCATTGCAGACACCTCCTTGGGAGTCTATTCAGCTGCTTAGTGGTGTTGCCTTGAAGAAATGTAAAGGTACTTACTATATCACAAAGGACACCCTGCTCCTTCACCTGGATTACAGGGTGGCTGGTGTGATTTGCAACTTTGAAAGTCATCCTCACAACATCCCCCATGAGTGCTGGTTTGTCAAACATGTGCACTATAATATGCTTCACCAAATATATTGTCTGGGAAGGGTATGCATGGAGGGCATGCTTGGCACCCTCACTGACACTAGGATGGCCATGGTGAACCACAGCCTAGAAGCATGAGGAGAATGAACTTACATTTGCTCTGCATTGCAGAAAAAGACCCATGAAAGGGTTGTGTGTGTGCCCTGAGAATTGGTGATGATCTTGACCCAGCTGTTGCAATAGATTCTGACACAGGAATATGTAGTACCAAGATTGATACCAATGACTGGTCCAGATGGGCCAGAATCTTCCCAGCCCACATGCAGAAATATGCAGGATATCATGAATAACACCCAAGTAACAAATTGAAAGAGTCAGGTGCTGTATCAAAACAACCTGAGGAGTGGGATGAAGGAGAGTGAAAAGAATAACCTGAAAAAGAATATAAATATGTGATAGCACATCTTCAAGGCCAACAGGAAGACCCAAAGGGCAGCCTGACAGAGGAGCCAGGGCAGGGAGTTGGCAAGATGTGTATCAGGTGACAGTGTGAAGGGGATGAGGTAGAGTAGAAACAACATAGCTATGAATTTGCATGAGTTTGGTAGGTTGTTGGTTCAAATTGTGACCAGTAGCCCCAACAGGAAGATTCCTTGGTAGGAGATCCATGGTGCTTGATGGATATAGATAGTCATAACAGTTGTGGAGAAGTAGATTGTCATTTGAAGCTGATAGTCAATGGTTGGTGGAATAGCAAGACTGATTGTGGCTGAAGGTGAGGGAATACAGGCATTTATATCAGCAGATGGGACTGCCTTGATTTCTTTCATGGCACTGATATTGTATAAAGTCAGACATGTCACATGTGACCATGTGATATTGTGAGATCAAATGAAGGAGTTGCACTGGCACTTAACCTCAATGACAAACTATGATTCCAAATTTGGTATAGATTGTCTATATACACACACAACCTAAAACTCTGAGTGGTAAGAGTGGCACTTTACCCAACATGGGGGCCAATGTCCATCATTTGCCTGAAGCACTCTCTCACTGTATAGAGGGTGGGGATGTCCTGGAGCAAGCAGAACCCATCCATAAATGCTCCCATTAGACTGCTGTATGTCCCTACACACCCAGTAGATGTAAGAGCAATTTCCTCTGTTAGAGGGTGAGAAATGTATGTTGCCCACATTTTGAATGAGGAGACATTGGTTATCCATACCTTTTCAGAGTATGACCAATTCATTGTGACTTGTTTTTTTTTTTGTTCAAATCCAGTTTATACTCATGTTGGGGCTGAGCCCTATGGTAGAGTTATATACAGTATTTGAAAATACAGTTATATAGAAGGAAAATCCAAGACAGTTATGTAATAAAGCCAATTAAGGGGATCATGCCATATGGCAATGATTTGTGGGTGTTTGGTGTCAGTGACACCATGGATCCTATGAGTCTGGACCTGGACTCCTGACTTTGGACTGGTTTGGCTCTGGGGGCTGAATTTGGGTAGCACTGAGCCCCAGTGCAGGTGGGTGACCATGTGCTATACAGTGGGTTGGCCAGCAGCTCAACCCCTGCAGTAAAAAGTCCCAGGGAATATGGGACTTGAACCAATGGCTCTTGCAGCCCCCTCTGCAATTGCTGACAGGGGTGGAGTCACCAATGACTACCACTGAGCCATGAGGGCTCTTGTGACTTGTTGCTGGTCCCACTTCAAGTTGAAGGTGACCATTCCCCAGGACAACTGCCTGATTTTGAGCATCAGTAGCTAGTGAGATTTGAATAGACATACTATCAGTCTACTTATGACCAATTACCACACTTCAGGCATGGCCCTGGTCTCAATTCTCCTGGGAGCTCAGGTGGGACAGAGCCCAATGTTGAGGTAGATGAGGAATTCAAGGTGGAAGTCATGGGGGAAATGGAGGGCACAGGGGGCACACAGGATGTAGAAGATGTAGGGGAAGATGCAGCAGAGGGTATAGGTCTTGCTAGTGTAGTGAACATCGATCAAAAGCCATTTCTTGGTCTTCAGGCATATGGATTATAGTGAACAGCACTAAAATAACCATCAGCTCCAGGGATAAAAATACACAAATCTAAGGAGTGAAGTTCTTAGCCATATGCTTAAAGACTGCAATGTATCATATTTAGAACTCAATTCTATTAGTAACACTTCCCAAATCCAAGTACCAATCATTGCTCATCCCAGTAAGACTCCTGTTTCACAAAAATCCCCTTATTTGGCAAAACCTTTCTCTACTAAGGCCTTGTTAGATTCTGGTGCCTCTTCATGCTTTATTCACCCAGAATTGGTTAAGGAGTATCAATTACCCTTGATTCCACACCAAGTACCTTGCAAGCTTTGTGTCATTGATGGATGTGAGGTGGCATCTGGAAATGTCACTCACTATACTTGCTTTAATATGACCATTGGCTCCCACAAGGAAGAAATCGAATGCCATGTCACTGACATTGGGAACCATCAGATGGTCCTGGGTATGTCATGGTTTAAAAAACACAATCCCCTCATTGATTGGGACAAATCCACCATCTCCTTTAATTCCTCTTTTTGTACCAAGAAATGTCTTAAAATCACAAGCACACTCGAACTTAAGGGCAAATCTACCCTACCCTTCCCTTATCACCAATTCGCTAAAGTATTTTCTGAAGAAGAATCCATGGTCCTTCCCCCACACCAGGAGTATGACTGTGCCATCAAGTTGGTAGAAGGGGCAAAACTACAACATGGTCCTATTTTTAAGACTACTATAGAAGAAGACCTTGCCTTAAAAAAAGAATTGGCAAGACTCTTAGAGTGCAGTCATATTAGAGCTTCAAAGTCCCCCATGGCCTCATCTGCTTTTTTTATTGAGAAAAAGCCAGGCCCCAATGGGAAAAAATGCTATCAGATGGTGGTCAATTACCGATATTTGAACTTGATCACTAAAAAGAATGTACACCCCCTCCCCTTGCCAGACAATCTTATTGAAAGACTAAGGGGTGCTACTATCTTTACTAAATTCGATTTAAAGTGGGGTTATAATCTTGTCCACATAAAGGAGGGTGACAAATGGAAAATGGCATTTAAATGCAAATATGGCCTCTATGAATATCTTGTCATGTCATTTGGCCTTACAAATGCTCCTGCTGTGTTCCAACATCTCATGAATGACATCTTCCAGGACATCTTGGACATTTTCATTATAATCTATATGGATGACATCCTTATCTTTTCTAAGGATGAGGATGAGCACATTGGGCACATACAAGAAGTCTTAAAGTGTTTACAGGAGAACAACCTTTTTTGCAACCTTGAAAAATGCTTCTTCCACATCCCTAAAATCGATTATTTGGGATTCATCATTTCTGGAAAAGGGGTTGAGGTTGATCAGAGCAAGGTCACAGTGGCTCTCAACTGGTCTACCCCCAAAAATGTGAAGAACATTCAAGAGTTCCTGGGATTCATCCATTTCTATAGATGCTTTATTCCTAATTTTGGTACTAAAGTAGACGACATCCATAGTCATCCAACACCACAAAGGGTACAGATCAAGGGTTTTGTTGTGGCCCATTTGGGCAAAAAAACACATGTAGCTCCTGAACAGGAGTGAAATCGAAAAATCGAAGGTGAACAAGTTGTACAGAACATATAATAGATATGTATAAATGTATAAAAATAATGATAAGTTACAAACTGCAGGAGAAGAGGATATAATACAGTGAAACACGAGTGACAGCTGCTTGACAGCCAGCAGGGGACAGGTGTTCAGGGTCCCAGATAAGGACAGCTCCTGGACAAGGCATGTATGTTGCCATTTAAGAGGTTTTTTCAGTTTCATAGGTTTCGAAATGCCAATCCAAGTTGTCCATTGACTTCAGTAATGCATCTAGAATGATTCTATGCCCACAGTACATCTTAGCAGCCCAGGCAGCCTTGCTGGACCCTGAACACCTGTCCCCTGCCAGCTGTCAAGCAGCTGTCACTTGTGTTTCACTGTATTATGTCCTCTTCTCCCACAGTTTGTAACTTATCGTTATTTTTATACATTTATACATATCTATTATATGTTCTGTACAACTTGTTCACCTTCGATTTTTCGATTTCGCTCCCATTCAGGAGCTACACACATTTTTTTGCCTGAATGGGCCACAACAAAACCCTTGATCTGTACCCTTTGTGGCATTGGATGACTATGGATGTCATCTACTTTACTGCTTGACCTCTTTATGACTTATTGTGTAAGGAGACTCCTTGGGATTGGACAGAGTGACAGGATAAGGCTTTCCAAACACTTAAGGATGCTTTGAAACAAGCACCAGTACTCCTTCAACCTGATGTGTCTAAGGAATTATTCCTTGAATGTGATGCATCTAACTATGCTATGGGGGCTATTCTGTCCCAAAAGGATGAAGAAGGGAAACTCCATCCCATTGCATATTTCTCCAAATCCCACTCCCCTGCTGAGTGCAATTATGATATATTTGATAAAGAACTTTTAGCAATCATCCATGCACTACATGAATGGAGACATCTACTGGAAGGAGCAACATTCCCTGTGCAAATTTTGATGGATCACAAGAATTTGGAGTATTTTTCCAAGTCTCAAGAACTTTCTCAACATCAAATTTGATGGTCAAATTTCCTTTCTCATTTCCAATATCAAATTGTCTATTGTCTGGGAGCTCAGAATAAAAAAGCAGACATCTTGTCAAGATGCTATGATTTAGTACCCCTTGAGAGGGGGGTGGAGAACCAAGTTCTCATTTGTCCTGAGTTTTTCATTAATGTGATCACCCCAGATTTGGAAATTCATGATCTAATTGGGGAAGCCATCCATGAGGATGAGCATCTTACAGAAATTATTGGTTTGTTTAGACAGGGAAAGAAGGTTAAGGACTGGGAGATGCAACAAGGTCTTCTGTACTTCAAGGGGAAAATCATGGTCCCAAAGGATGATACCATTTGCAAGCTTACTTTGGAGGCCCATCATGACACACTAGCAGTGGGACATCCAGGACAATATTGAACCTTGGAATTAATCTCATGACAATATTATTGGCCTTCCATGACCAAGTTCGTCAACTCTTATGTGTCCCATTGTGAAACATGTATCTGAGCCAAACCCACCAATCATCTGCCTCAAGGTCTCTTAAAGCCTCTCCAAGTTCCAGAATGACCATGGGAAGATATCTCATATGATCTTGTTACTGGCCTATCTCTTTCCAAGAACTTTGATGCAATACTTACAGTGGTGGATTGCTTTTCAAAAATGATTCACCTTATCCCCACTCATTCTACCACCACTGCTGTCAATATTGCTAATCTTTTCATAACCTATGTCTGGAAACTTCACAGCCTCCCTAAGTCGACTATTTCAGATTGAGGATCAGTGTTCAAGGCTAAATTTATGCAACAGTTGTATAAGCAACTGGATATCAAGCCCTCCTTCTCCACTGCCTATCACCCTGAGACTGATGGACAAAGCAAAATTATGAATAAGTTCACTGAAATCTTCTTGTGTATGTTCTGCAATCATCAACAGACAGATTGGGTCACTCTGCTCCCTATGGCAGAGTTTGCATATAACAATTTGGTCAATGCCTCTACAGGGAAATCTCCTTTCCAAATTTGCTATGGCTACAATCCTAAAGTGACTATTGGGGGAGAAGCTGATGGGTACATCCCTAATGCTGATGAACATGTTGAATTCCTTCAGAAGGGATATGAGGATGTTAAAGCAGCAATAACCTTAGCCCAAGAATGCATGAAGACTTATTATGATTGAAAGCATTGTCTGGCAGAAAAACTTGAAATTGGGGATCAAGCTTGGCTCTCACACCAAAATATCTCTTCAGATCACCCCTCAGATAAGCTTAGTCATAAATGCCTAGGCCCATACATGGTTTTGGAGAAGATCAGATCCCACACATATAAGCTGGAATTACTGCATACCATGAAAATTCACCCAGTATTCCATATTACCCTCTTGACTAAGTTTGAAGCCAATCCACATGGGTGCAACCCCCCTCAACCACCACCTATCATTATGGAGGAAGGAGAGGAGGAATATGTTGTGGAGAAAGTAGTCAGTAGTCACATCAAGGGATGGGGACATAATCATCGAATTGAGTATTTTGTTAAATGGGAAGGATATGATGAAGTAGAGATGTCACCCAGAACCCCACATCACATGGAACCATGGGTTACCTGCATCAAAACCCACCATTACCCATGTGACACAGGGCATGGGGTGGGTAGCAGGCAGCTGTGAAGTACATGGGACTGTGTGTGGTTCCACAGGTAGCAGGATCCCTGGATCCTGCTACCCT
>WSTI01004038.1:0-11230 GCA_019616915.1 Ceratobasidium sp. 423
GCACTTCCTGGGAAGGATTGGGATATGACCTCCACCGTTGACAAGACATCTCTGTTCCCTGCTCTCCAACAGTTCTGCTTAGTGTGCACCCCTCCGAACGCCGCAGCTGAGCTTTTTTGCTTGGAGTTTCTCATGCAAAACGTACAATGTATTCGTTGGGAAATTAATTGGGGTCCGAGTTGGATGGTCGCCCCTGCGGTGACGAGAACTGAATGGCTCGCATGGCTAGATCCATTTGCAGAAGCGCTCAAAGTATTGTCTCAAACAGCAAAACAACTCCTGTTTGTAGAACTGGCACTCCCGACAAAGGCGCCTGAGCAGTTGTTGCGGGCGAAGCTGCAAGCTCAGAACGTGGGATGGGCTTTGCGTCTAATACCAGCCGTACACAGGGACCTTGTATAAAAAAGGGGCACCGATGAACACAGAGCTTTCCATCAATCAGTTTCCGTAGTTCTCTTCATGTTGCATGTAGTGCTTGATGGACTAATTTTGCTCAAAAACGCACAAGCCATTTCTTTGGTTATGTATACAGTTCTGTGTAGACAAAATGTCAAGCTCGCACACGGAGGATAATGAGGAATTTTGGGCCCACGTAGGAGGCGTGAGGCGTTGTTGCTTTGTGCCGGAATGTATCGAATAGGTTCGGAGCTGGGGGTAACCATCCAGTGCTCTGATTCATCGGATAGCGCTGATGCTTATGATGGTGGACGCATATACAGCACACATCCTTGGCCATTTTCTTATAAGTAAATAAACGCCATAAATAACTCTGGTAAGTATCTATGCAAGTAACTTTGACTTCATTACGAAGCCCTAAATCGCCACATGATAGTAGGTCGATAGCTACTCCACCCTCATCCCATTGGCGTCAGCGTGGTATAATGACCTTCTGTCAATGCGCTTCGTAGTGGGTCACAGACCTGGTCTCAACACTCTCGGGAGACATTCGAGTAAATTAATAAGCCATGGGTGGGGAAAATATTCTCGTGAGTACCCTGGCTAACGTGCTCCCTTGGCGTACGCCGTCTCGTTTCAACGACCGAACCAGGCCTATGTGGTAGGCCAGGGGATATATATATGCTTGCCTAGTGGAGCGACCCTCAACAAACTGATCAGATGGGGTGTCAATCTCGGCCCCAAATACGGTTTCGAAAAAACTACTTGATGGATCATGCCCAAGACGCCGTTAACCGAGTTTCGAATGCGAAGTATACCTCTGCAAAGTAATGCGTAATTTACTCAGAGATTGATTGCATTGGAAAAAATTGTGTATTATATAAGCCGGGTTCATTGCCACACTGTCAACAAAGAACTGTGTCTCCAGTGTATTCGGATTGTGATAGGGACGTCAAAACATAAAGACAAATTTCAATAAGAGGGCAAATTCGGCCACTGACACTGGCCGTTCCGATGCTCAGCTACTCCCCCTTTCCCTCTTCGACGAGTGTATCTGGATTGTTCTTTGGTACCCCCTGACCTGTGAATGTTTAACTAGTGTCAGCTGCTCACCTAGTGCACGAGCGAGATAAGGAATGTACTCAAGCTTTTGTCATCCTTTTCGTCATCAGAGAATTGAAATGCAACTAACAGCAATTATAGTCAGGAATCCAGATATCCGGTGGTGAGTGGTACACTTACATTCTGCAAGTGGCGCCATACCTGCTGTGGATTTCTTATCAGTTGGTTTCCGATTCCCACCTCTGCCTCCACGGCCTCTGCCTCCACGGCCTCTGCCACGCCCACCGCGACCAGCTGGGGGTTCAACGGGAACGGGAGGAGCGGGAGCAACGGGAGGAGCAGGAGGTTCCAGTGTAGTGTCTCGGGGATAACGCATTGCGTTTATCATTGCGTTACGTGAAATCGAGTCTGCCATCACGGTGGGTAGTTCGGACCTGAAGGCACGTTTCCACGTTTCGTGTTTTTTATAACCATGTCAGGGTCTGATGGGTAATCACGTGCACCTTGGTGGTGTCATCCTTCTCCTCCCGGTTTCGTCCCCATAGTCTAAGTTAACGGCAAAACCGAGGAGCTCCCCGAGAATGAGCTGAGCATCAATCGCTTGCTCCTCTAATTGTACGTCCTTTTTCTCGTCTTCTTCATCGTCCGAGCCGGAGTCCTTGTTATTTCGAGCCTCGAGTTGCCGTAAAAGCTCCAAAAGTTTGTTGTACTCCTCTTCTATACGGAATGCAAACATGGTTACTACAGGAAGTAACCTATCCAACCTTTCGTTGTCCTTTTCGGTAACACAACGATCAATAAACACTCGTGCAAGGAACGCTTTTTCCAGTGTCAAACTGGTCCAGTAGTCGTCTTTGGCATATGTAAATATATGACATTGGGTACAGAGTATCGGACATTCCTCCAAACTCGACCGCTTCATGAGCTTCGGGGTGGGAAAGGAAAACTGACAGTAGTGCATCTTCGGCGACTTTGCTTTTCAGTAAATCAAAGTATTTCAGGATCTTGAAATTGCTCAGTGTCACCCTGTCAACAGGCTGAGGTCAACTTACTTCCAGTAGATCGCCATCCTTTGCATTAACCCAGGTTCCAATCATCCGAGCCGCTGCACCCCCGCACACTCTCCCCTCGATCTCCAAGGCCATTACTAACAACCTCTTCCCTCTGAGCCACTGATAAAACTTCAGGCTTTAGGCTTGACAAGACGTGGTGATAGACAAGCTTCCTCAGAATGGTATCTACGTCCCGTGTTCTGGAAAGAATGATTTTGAGAGTTCTTTGTGTGGGGGAAAAGTTGAGTAGCGCCGCCCTACGAACCTCCCTATGCGACAGTGAGTGAAGTTCCAAGCAAATTATATACCAGAAACTCACGGAGCAGAATCGTACTGTATCATGTCGATGAGAATATCAGAAAGGTACACTTCGCGCTCTTCTCTTTGCATATCTTCGCCTCAAGCCAATTTCGCTAGTGCAATAGCAGCCTGCAGACGGACAAAAGTCTCCTTGTCCTGCGCTCTTTCTAGCAGAGAACTTCTTAAGCTTTTTAAGCTTTTTATCCTCACTAAACGAGTTTGGGATTAGCTTTATTAACTACGTGCTGTGACCCCAACTTACTCGATTTCCCCTAGTCCAGATACCATCTCTGCACTGACGTGGACACAGCAGTATCTGACATTCTTGTCCTTGGCCATAAAACCTTGGAGGACGTATTTCAGCAGATATGTCACAAAACGAGACGCCGGAGTATCGTCGTCCTCTTCATCGCTATCTACGTCGTTCTCTTCACCTTCCTTGGCTTTCTGCCGGGCGGCTACTTCTACTTGTCAATTAAAGCATAGTGCCAACCAACAAGCTACTGACCCTTGTCGGTGATCTACTTGACAAACGACCCGATAAATTTAATCACCCTATCGGCATTCGAAACACCTTTCTTGACAGGTAGAACGTTGTTAACTATCCTTGCAAACATGAGTTGAAAGGCCTTCTCGCCAGTCAGGCGGATGCACCCTCCTCGTGATTGGACTTCCTCGTAGATCCCAGTACATCCACTGAACAACTTGGCAAGAGCTACACAGTTCTTGTTGTGGTTGGCAGTTGATGCTTGGACTTGTTGGAATATTTCGGGTATGTGAGCCGTATAGGTTTCGGGAGTAGGAGGCTTAGCCTCTTCAGCAGATTGTTTATTTCAGGGCATGGTGGTAATCAAGAATACAATAAACGCGAAAGTACTACGCGGTCATGTGGTACAAAGTACAGGGGGCATCACCAACTTGACCACAAAATTTCGTGGCTTGTAAGCGCTCAAAACACACTCCCGGTTTCTTGTAATTACTTGCAATGCTCAGAAATTGGGTTTCAATGACATTGCAACGCCTTGTAACAGGGTTACACAAGAGGGGGAGTGTGTTTTAAGCGCTTATAATCTTATGGCCGATTTGCTGATGGTTCCCCTTGAATGGATAAACGTCACAACGAACCCTAACCGCAAGGAGGTAGGCATGGTTGGGAAGAGAGAGAACACGTGGGGCACTGAGGTGACCATAGCATGAATGCAGTTGCCACCCCCGGTTACATCTGCAAAACTTGTAAAACTCCGGGAGGCTTTTCATACTTTGGGCTTGTTTGTGCTCATTACCATAACTAGAAGGTGGAGGCCTCCGGGAGGCAGGGGGTAGCTCCAAAGCCTCCAAGGCCTCCGGGAGGCCTCCCGGAGTTTTACAAGTTTTGCAGATGTATCTGCAACTTTCCCCAGCTATCACATCCTTTCAGAATAGCGTGAGCCCCAAGGATGGGGCCAGGTGCGGAGAGGAACTGGACAAGACTTCAGCGAAGAAAGTGAGCGCTTGGCCGCATCAAACAAACAATACGACCTACCGTGCGTACGCCCCCCCACCCCCCGCCCTGCAAGGCCCAAGGGGAAGGAGCCCGAGCCTGTGGAGAACTAAGTGACGCCGGTGAAGACAGACAAAATCGAAAAAGGTAAGTTGTAGTCCACTCCACACTGACAAGCAAGTACTCACCGTGCATCCGGGTCCGCCCCGTCCCCAACGCGCAAGGCGAAAATGTCCGAGTCTGAGCCCGAGTCGGTGAGGAGGAGCAGGATGAGTTGATACACTATACCACGAATAAGTACTTACCACATGCCTAGCTCACGCCTAACCCTTCCATATCTGTGTAATTATGTCTGAATTGTTTGTGACTGACTCGCTGTTGAGCCTCACAAATGCAATATGAATTTTACCCATTCGCATGTGTGAAATGAGTAACCCGATAAGTAAACCAACGTGAGAACAAGGTCGTGGGATAGTAAAGTTACCGGATATTTACCAGGTTTAGGCTGTATAGGGTGACACCGAAAATACGTACCCCCAGTGAAATTTACCCCTTCTGATAGCTTGTGTTTTGCCCAAGTTACTTCTTACTGTGCTGGTTGGGGAGTGGGGAATATTCATTTTCCGCTAGCCAGGTCAGACAGACCACTGGCCCCTAACAGGCGTTTTATATAATATCTCCTGGTTTAGGCTCACATCCCCTTGCCCAAATGACCGTATAGATACTAATATACGACTGATACCGTCAATAACAATCTCGTTTACTTCTCATTGACTGGGGATAGGGCCAATGTATAGGTAGCGTGACACAGTATATACGTATGAGGAAAATTCATTTTGAAGAAGATATGTAAAAATGTACCAAGGGGGCAACGGCCAAGGAAGAAACCTCAAGAGACAAAATACGGGACGACCACTGCGTATAACCCGCTAACTTTGAGAATTTTACCACGAAGGCCCGCAGTGGGCAGGGTCCAGCGTTGTCTACACACAGTGCATGTAGCATCCACTCGGATTGTGTTGACGTCCATTTTATTTTTAGCATTGTGTGTGACCTTCCACGTCTTCTTGATGCGTCTGCCTGGCTGCCCGAGCCGTTCATCCAACCCGGGACAAGTGCATGTCATCAATACGTTTGGGAGCTCTCTCCCAAGCGGCCGGGTTTGGAAGGGGGAGAATAAGATGAGACTGACTTCAGCGTTCCTTTCAAAGTAGATTACGTCGGTGTGGGTGGGGGCAAATTCATCCTGGAGCCACAATTCGAAAAATCCCTCAAAGGTCCACTGGCGGAAGCCGAATAACACAATGGACGCCCTGGAAATTAGCGGGAACATAAAGGCAGGCGAAAGCTTCAAGTTGCAACAACCGATAACGATATTTATCCCCAGCTTCCTGTATTAGGGAAACGGCCGTCAGTCTTGGAGGGGGTCGTAAAGTAAGAAAGAACATACGTATCAACCCAGTTCTTGAGCGCCAACGTATGCTCTGGAGAGCGAGATAAGTGTCCACAGCAGAGGAGGAATACGTGGGTGCTAATGGAGCGCCTCAGGACATCTTCAGCAAGGTCTAGGGTCCGATCGAGAAACTGATCGACATCTGTGATTATGAGCCGGGCTACCCTGTTCTAAGCGTGCTTACCTCTACCGCATTGTGGGCACTATTATCGGAGATTTGAAGCCCTCGATCGGATGACATTCCGTGGGTGATATACACAATCAGAGTGTGGTACGATCCTTGTTCCCAAACATCGCTACGTCCAAGTTATAAGCAAATAGCAGTGGATAGTGTAAGGGCGGGCACTACCATTTATTCAGTTCCTCGGCGCATTTATCAAGCTGTTGTAGTTGGATGGGGATAGCCAGGCACTTCAATGCACAAGAGCCTGGTTAGAAGATGCTGTGATGAGAGCCGAACAAATGTACCTCCCACCCCTCTCCTTTCCATGCGCCAGTTATCAGCCTTACGAAATGTTCGGCGACCGGCCAGAAGCTTGCTAAATAGTAAACGATGACAGCCAAACGAGGGCTATTTTCTCGAATGGGATAGGGGTATAAGTTGGGGGGGGGGCTAAGAAAGTGCTGTCAAATATTAAGTAATCGCCAGAATCCGCGAAGCACATAGCTGATTTAGACTTAGAGGAACCTACTGGATATAACCCATCTTTGTCATATTCCCAGCAATCAGGACAAAGGAACTGCGTCGCGAACTGCTCTTCGCTGTCAGCGGGCGGGTGATCCAGAAAGTAATAAGGCTTGATGCATGTAGATCTCCCTCCAGACGAAAACGAGAAACAGTAGGACTTATCCTTGCAGTAGACGCACGTTACAACGAACTCTGAAACGGCGAACATACATTGTTCGCATCGTTTGTCCAGTATTTCTTCATAAGCTTGTATTTGCTCGCCAGAAACGAGGTTGTCCCGGAGCTACGTTTGCGATTACGTGAGGTACCACCATCGGGGTTCAGCAGTCTACAAACCTCCTGCCAAGACTCCAGCATCAGTTCGGAGTACTCCTATAAATTTTATTAGCAGGGATTCGAGGTATCAGGGGGTTGAGGAACATACCTCATCCTTGTCGTCCAGTAGATACTGAAAACAGTCTTCAATGTCTCCCTGCAGGTGAAAATCGAAAACCTTGGTCCAGCGAATAGGAAGGGGGGCCTGGTCAATGTAAACTATCGCCCCGTCGACCTTGCACACTACCCGTGCTATGTCACGTAGAACACCCGAGAAGGGATCCGTCCCAAGGGAAGTGCCCACAACTAGAAGTAGGTCGCATTCCTTGGCAACGTCGACCAGGCGGTCTAGTTCCGCGCCAGCTTCGAGTTGGTAACCAATAATATCATCAGCCACCACAGCTGGCCGCAAAAACATCGAGATGTTGTTAGCGTTTGACCGTTTGAGTGGGTGATCTGCTCAAAGTATAGGTGGGCACATGCATGCTGATTAGGGCCTACTTGACGGGATTGTGACATAGGGGATAACAAGGCTTACCCTCAGAGTTACAGACAGGACATTTAACAAGATTGCCTTTTCGCAGTGGCTGTTCCTGCCGGTCAACTTCTTCCCCATATGTTCCCTCACAGCCCTGACTCGAGCAGCGTAAGACTCGATTGCTTCCATGAGCCATGATAATTTGGTCTTCCATATCGGGCATATCACGCGTCTCGAGACCATCAATGTTGCGGGTGAGGCACAGCCCTAGTTGACCATCGCCAAACAACCTGTGCAAATACAGGTGGAAGGACCCAAGCTGCGCGCTTCTGGCTAGTCGCCGGCGACTGGCCATAGACTGATTCAGCTGAATCAACTCATGTTCTTCAAGCTATGAGTCCTCTTTCCTCTACACCGTCCCCAGATTACAACTGACCGTTAATATCCAGAGCTTTGGAAAGGAGGCCCTTTGGAAGCTGCAGGCTCTGGAGAGTAAATAAAGGGACATATTACCAAGGACGAGGTTGATAAAGCCAAGGTGCCCACCTGGTTTTCCGGCATTGTTGACACGCCGGGGCCGCAAACAACCAGAATTTTTTCTGATTGTCCGATGGCGCGCATCACTGCGGCCCTTCTCTCTTTCACATCTTCTGTCGCATCGGGCCCAAGGCTATAGACAACAGACCGCGGCATATTCCCTGGAACAAAGGGGTAATCGATGGGAGGCGGGCAAGGTCCAAGAAAGACTTAAGGACAAAGAGAAAAAGGCCTTTGAGAGTTTCTTTTTGTGATTGCCACGTGGCTGGGTTGAGTACCTCTCAATGACATAAAGGTTGATCAACGGGTGATCGAACCCCGGATCATCCCTGACGAGATTGTGACTTCGTGGAGCTGCTTTTGCTTGGATCTTGCGTTCGTCTCCCCTACACGCTCCCGCCACGATTTAAACTGAGAAATGCAACCTAGAAACAGACATGCCACAAATCTTCCTCCCGAAACGTGGGGGTTAATCACATCTTACCTGGATAAGAAGGCCTTGATCAATTTGTCTGCGAGTCATAAAAGTCTGTGGATTCCAGCTTGTGTGACTCTATGGTATCGCGTCACTTCGTTCCAATCACTGGCCGTGCTGGCAAGCAATCGGCAGGACAAGCGTGACCCTCCCAAAACTCACGATGAGGTATGTGGTTTCGTGTTCATCCTTCAACGTATCACCTAAACCCTAACAAACGACACCACCCAAAGTGGGAAGCTAGCTTTAACCCCAACAAGGTAGAACGGTTGAAACAAATCGGACAGTTTGTTGTAACTCTCTACATCGGTAACTTCAGGCTCCCTCAAAACCTCCACCAGGCGTTATTGAATAGCGATTCCGAGTCCCCGTTGTTTCCCAACCTGCGTCGGCTATCAGCTTGTGCTACTATCGAATCCGTTATCGACAACTACACTCCCACCCGGCGCTTTAAGAATCAGTACCCGGAATGGGGTTGGATTGGCGTTCGGGAAAGCGACATACCGGACATAATGTTGCTCTGCGCAACACCCAACCTCGAACTCATATCGCTTTTCTGCGACGGGCAAGCGATTGACACGGAGACACTACTACGCAGGGCTCCTAATCTCACGGATATCCGCATTGGAGTTGAAGACATGTGGTCGCCGCCCATGCATCGGCAGTATCGTGCGGGGCCTGATTATACCTGGCACACAGACGCTCAGAACTTGGGTGTATTTGTGCCACCACATCCTATTGGATGGAGCACCGATCTGTGCTCCCAGCTCAACCGCTGGGCCAACCTTGCAGCTTTGACCGTTAACGGAATATTTATCTCGGTCGTCGAGAACATTGGGCACATTTCCCGGCTGCCGCGACTGGCACGGTTGGCGGTCAAAGACCCAGGCGAGGCAGCCTGGGCACACTTCCAGCCAGACAGAGAGGTGTTCCCGAACCTATACCACCTCTCACTCTATCACGCCACGCTGGAAGACGTCAACGCCGTTGGCCACTGCCACGCTATAACTCAGAGGGTACGAAGTCTGACATGGGTCATCCAGCGGGGGCAAGAAAACCCGGATCTCGACACCTGCGTCAATGGGCTCCGAGCAACGCTCGCCCATTTTACACTTTTAGCTTGTCTACGATTGACAGACCAGCCTCGAATGCGTTTCCCTCCGTTTTGGGCTCACCCCAATCTCCCACAAATACTTAAAACCCTCGAGTTAGAGGAAGTTCATACCACCTGCGCGGTTAACGTCCTTGAGACTACGCCCAGCCCGATACTCGCTTTCTCCTCATTCGGCGAACGGCTGACTCGCTTAAGCTTGAGGCACGTCGTTATTCCTGTGCAACTCCTCGTGTTTTTTTCCGCAAAGTACCCCCAGTTGGAGTACCTTCGGTGTGTGGTTGATTTGGTGCAGTTCGATGATACGGATATAACGCCCCTTGTCCCTGGCTATACGAATATAAAAAAGATAAAGCCATCACTTCCGACTCTGGATTCACCGCCCATATGTTTACTCCTGTCGGTATCGCCAATCGCCACCTATATCGGCCGTAAACGCTCGGAACTCAGTTCTATGACCATCGCCAGGTGAGCACTACCTCTGTTCCTGCTATAAAAATCAAGCCATCTTTCTGTGGCACTTTTGAGTGACTGATTCCTTCTGTTTGACAGTTTTTTACGAAGATTCTGGCCTAGGTTGACACTGATAGTGGATTACGAGAACAAGGCGAGGGCGAACAACAAGGTTCTAGAGAGAGTTCAAAAGGTCTTGGACAGGCCCAAGGTGGACACACCAGTCGAAGTTATCGACCTCACGTAGTGGGCTCTGACTTGCGCAACTACGAGTATGGTGTTTGCACATTTTTCATGATCCCCTTTGTTGTAATTTGACAATATACATATGAAACTCGAATAGCTACCTTGATTGGATCGAATGGTATGTTGCTCGCTTTTGGTCACACACGCTACAACACAAAGGTGACTCCACAGTCCGTGAAGTAAGCACCGCTTTGCGCACGTTTGCGACTCAGATACGGAGCCAGACAGGCCAAATTTCCACATCACTTCACGGTGCATATCAGCTCCAGTGAGTGCCAGTTTCGACATCGGGAGCCGATACTGACCGTGTGGTTGGACTAGCAGTACACGGAGTTATCGTTACCTGTTGCTGTTACACTGACACTCCCTGTTCGGCCCTCACCTCTGGCGTTTACGCTTGCCGGTACACACCCATGTCCACCAAAACCGTCGGGAGCCCGCAAATATACCACCCTTGCACATACATATTAATGTTATAATCTATATTATGGACACGTGTGCCGCTGCTTCTCACGATTTTGAAATACTACAGTTTTAGATGGGGTACATCGTTGTCTATTACGTGCCTAATACTACGGAAATCCATACTCATATGGGCACAACCATATAGAAAGAATGTACACATACAAGTGCCAATAAGTGTTTCACAGAGCCGGGACTCATGCATGGGTACTGAAAATGAATGACACAAAGCGCAAAAATCGGTTGTTATGAATGCCGGGTTCACGGCAGCACCTCACTGGGAGACGCTATGGCCCAAGGTTGCTGATGGTCAGAGTTTTGGCCAAGGTCCAAGTAATAATGGTTTGGAACGCCAGTCCCTTGCGATTGTTCAACAATGTTGGGCTATATCTCACCTTCACGGTATACTACTCCAATGCCTACCTATGTTAGAGAGACGATGGATAAGAGAACTGATAAAACAGCGAGTAAGAGGAAATCAACTTATGCGTGAATCAAAGGGACTTGTCGAAGGGCTGTGGTGGTCGTGTCTGAGTCTCTGGAGCTCCAAGCAACCAATTTATATCCATTCGCATCCGCTCCTTGCACTCCGACAGTGACATGCGCTTACTAGCCGGGAATGCACTTGTACGTCACTGGGTTTTGAAAACTAGTCCGGCGGGGTCGCCATCGGTTAGAGTGGTGCAAACCCGTGTCAGTAGGTGGAGGTTAGTGCCGCGTCA
>WSTI01004039.1:0-11202 GCA_019616915.1 Ceratobasidium sp. 423
TGTTTATCACCCACAATTGCTAGGCTGTTTTGAGTTCCGATCAATACTCGATTCACATTCTTCAGCGTATCCCTGATTTCGACCATTAGCTCGCTATGTCTACGAAGCTCACTGCTCTCGTTCAGGTTCGGATGGCTGGGAGCTTCAATAGAGAGATTCGGTTGTTCAAGAGCCGGATGTTGGGCTTCCGTAGACTCAATGATCTCTTGAGGGGTGTCCAAAGGAACTTGCACTGCGAGGCGATTGCGTGCGCCCGTATCATCGGTGTTCCGGTGGCTAGTCGTCTGGTTCTGGGGTGCTGGAATAACGGATGCAATCCGCTTCACGATCGAGCGCTCGACATGCCGTGCTTCAAGGGTAGATCGATCCAGGCTCAGCGCACGTATGAGAGGATTACATACCGAATTGGAGATCAAACAGGTGCTGAGAGAGTTGGACATGAGCATCCGAATCAAAGACCGACGGCACTGGTGATCGTCAGGGGACGTGTCATCGGTGTGAAACATTAACTGGAGGTCGTGGAGAAATCAGAGAAACGCACCGTTTACGAAACTCTCAGAAATACGAAGTGCGGTGTGGACAGAAGCAATCTCCTCGTTTGAAGGCGGACCAGTCACAGACTTGAGCTCGACTGGAATATAGTTTGGTAGTACGGGAGGGTCGTAGACGATGTTCTGAACGGCAAGACATGGATCGTAGTTTTTGATAGAATGAGAATCGAAGGGATTGGCGACCCACGTTTGGCAGTACATTGACGGGGTATTTTTGCCGGTGGCAGGCTAAGTAATATTGGTTAGCTGTGGCCCCCGATATATAGCAAAATTTGTACCCATTTGGATGTCAAATAGATGCTGAGACAGTTCTGTCGACAAATCCGTATCCCGTAGTTCGGGCACTTTTGCTGAAGGTTAGCAGCGCGAGAAGTTTGATATAGAGAATTTTACTTGCTGTGTGAGAAATTATTCAAGGCTCTAACGGCCTCATGGACGAGCTTCACTTCCTCACGGCTTGGGTTGCCGACAACCGGCTTCAGATTGAACAGATTTGAGAGAAAAGGCGAGAGCTGTGGAGGAACCAAGGTAGCAACTTCATTGCCACTGTTGGAATCAGGAGGAACCCTGGGTGACATCCGATCAGTCATAGTTAGAGGTGCGTGAGTGGTGGGCGTAGTTGGACGGAGATAATGGGCGCTTGTGGTGGCAACAAGCCACTCCAATGGCTCGTGGGACTTTGTAACGGTAACGCAGTGACTTATAAAAATGGGCCTTGTCTCCAATGCCTTGACCGCCGCCGAGTTTCTCCGGGCTCATCCCACAGAGAATCAAACGATTAAAAGGCATTTTTAGAGCATCGGGGGCCGAAAGGACAAGGTTAGCAGTCTCGCCGCTAGAACTATTATTAAGGTGCTGCGACTGTTGTCGGGGCAGGGAGGCATTGATGGACGAGTCTCATAAGCCAGACTCCTATGGACCAATGTATGAGTGATCGTAGTGCATGTTGATAGAAATCCGTTTAAAAGAGATAGAAAGGAATGCCCGCCATTACAGCGTTAACCATGAATATTAATTTCGAGTTTTAAAGTTGATCGTTTGTTCGTTAGTGCATACATGAAGCCCAAGTCCAACGCCATGGAAGAACACTTTCTGGCATCCTAATGCTGATTCCGATGAATTCGCCTATGCAAGAGATTTCTAGCGTCGTTCATCATGCCAGACTTAATCTTGAGCTCCTCCCCTTCTTCGATCAAGTCTTGTCCAATGTTATAGAATCGAAGGTACCGGGCTAATTCGTTCTCCGTCGAATCACTGAGAGAAAGAGATATTTTGTTCTGGTAACCGCCGATGTGTTTGAAAGTTGGGAGGTTATAGGTCTACAATCGTAATAGAGCATAACCAGGATTCAGCGTTTCTGTGGTAAGGGGGTGATATTGGGATGTACCTCTGGCAACTCGCCATGATCATTTATTAGGCTATGCACACCGAGGTCGTAGCTAATACCATCACCAGTAGAGTGGCGTAGGCTAGAATTAAAACCCTACTCCAATCATTAGCCATAATCCCTAATCACTGCATCGACTCACCCTTGCTAGGCTATTTTGACTTCCTATCATTACTCGATTCATATTCTTTAGCGTATCCCTCATTTCGACCATTAATTCCTTGACACTAGAAATTTCATTGCTCTCGTTTGGATTTTGATGGCTTGTGGGTTGGTTGGGGGGACCCGGTTCTTCGAGCATCGGATGCTGGGTTTTTGTGGGCCCGGCGGCTTCTTGGGAGGGATGGCGCGCCTCCCGGTCGTTATTTGCGTCCTCGTCGTCGGGAACAGTAGGGTGCTGGGGTGCTGGGAGGGCAGATGAAAACCGTTTTACGACGGAGCGCTGGACGTGTCGTGCTGCAGGGATGGGTAGAGCTGGGCTTACGGGTAACACACAATGAGACGATGTCATACCGAATTGGATATCAAATAGGTGTTGAGAGAGTTGGATGTGAACATCTGGATCGAAGATCGATGGTACTGGCGATCATCAGGGAAAGCATCATTAGTGTAGGGTATTAACGTGGGTTTATGGAGAAAACTGGACGAATGTACCGTTCACGAAGCTCTCAGAAATACGAAGCGCTGTATGCACGGAAGCAACCTCCCCATTTGAAGGTGGTCCCACTACAGGCGTAAGTTTGACTTGAATATAGTTTGGTAGAGCTGGAGGATTGTAGACTACGTCCTGCGCCATGTTAGATCGAGATGTGATTTTTGGTTCAATGTGAGGTCAAGAATTTGACGACCCACGTTTGGCAGTACATTGACTGGGTATTTTTGCCGATGGAACGCTTAAAAATACAGGTAAGCTGCGCTTCCAAAATACGTTGAAATACTTACCCATCTGGATATCAAATAGATGTTGTGATAATTCCGTCGACAGGTCTGTGTCCCTCAGCTCGGGTGCTTTCAGTACCTATGGATTAACAACAAAAGGGAGCAAGCAGAAAGATGTACCTTACTATGCAAGAAATTATTCAAAGCTCTGACAGCCTCGTGCACAAGCTTCACTTCTTGGTGGCTCGGATTGCCAACGATGGGCTTCAAGTCGAACGCATTTGCCAAGAAGGGTGGAAGCTGTGGAGGAACGAGGGTGAGAACTTCATTTCCATTATTCATATTGGAAGTTATATCCGATGTAATATGATAAATTGTAGTATGCGTGTAGCGGTTGTGGTTGAATCTGGATGATCGGCGCTTGTGGTGGCAACGAGCCACTCCAAGATGGGCTCATGAGGCAACTCGATGAAATCCTGTAACGGTAACTCCAGCCAAACCCGGCTCTTATCCTACCTGTTGCTGGGGCCTTTTAGCATAGTAATTCAAGGATTTCACATATACTGAGCCTCTGATGTTGTGCCGTGGCATACTGTCATGTACGTCATGATATAATATGATCGTCAGGAGAAAGTGCTGAGCTCCCGAAGGCCTTGGGAGCTACAGGAGCTACAAGATCACCACTCCTTATGGGGGGAGCTCGTGTTTGGCTTGTTTGCACATACTGCCCAGACTGGAAGAATAGGGGGATGTCCCCCCTCCAATAGCTATCTCTGCAACTGGCCGTTAGAAATTTATCACCTTATGACCAAACCCACTAAATGCAGGAAAGTACCCAGGGGTGCATGCCCGGGCCTCTGTCCAGGGATGAGTGGAGGAGGAGGGGAACTCGGGGCATGGAGGAACTTTGAAATTTCAGTTGGGCGACCATGTGGCAGGGCTTTGATGTTTGAGGCATGCATACATGCTGAGTTTGGCCGTATATCTACTACATATCGAAAAAATGAATATTTCTGAAAATTTTTGGGTGGATGGACCCATATTGGGGAACCATAAATCTTCGATCAGAACCAAATTTGGTTGAGAATTGAAGGAGAAAATAGCAAAAAAAAAAAAAAAAAAGTTCCCAGACATGAGTCTTTTTGATGGGTACCTTCCAAATTTGGTGAATTTCGATGAAGATGTAGTACGCATGATGTGCAGCACTCTCCCATGATGAGAGAGCGGCGATAGATCGAGAGTGTAAGGAGAGTCGAACGAGGTGTAGGTCATGTATGGTATGTCTGGGCTAGCCCCGGCGATACCGGCTGCGGCGATATCCTACACAAAGTGATCGGTTTCCTGTCTCTGCACAAGTTTCACGGTTGTGGGCTGCATTGATCGCATATGCTGGAGAAGCCGGTATATCAGAATGGGATGTATACAAATACCTACTTGCAATTCGGTGATATGTTAATATCAGCGCTGGCTGGTATCGAACCTCCAAGTTGCGAAAAGGTCCGACACAACGCATCATGAGATGAAGTATTTGGAGTTTTGTGTTTAAACCAAGCTAAGTATACAGGTTCACGATGATTTTACTGAATGACCTTGATCAGGAAAGCAGCCATACCATCAACCAAGTGGATAGCGATATATGCGCAGCCAGTCTGATATATCTCGTGGATTTTTGGATAGACCAGACCATAGTATATAAATTCATATAGGCGGAACGATGCACACGAATACAAGATTATTTATGACAGACCAAGGACACCGTGCAGTGAATGCTGGACGGTTACCTGATAAACTCGGCATCCACTTGGATTCGAATAGGAAAGTCACATGAGTTTGTTATATTCAGCACTAAATGAGTGATACATGGACCCTCATGATATGGAGATGATATTTCATTAACCATTGCACATATGGAACCAAGTTCACCGCTACTCGGGTATGGTTCTTGGCGTTCTATTACCGAATTAGGAAAAGCCGCACAGACAGGAGATTTCTCGCGTTGTCTATCATACCAGACTTGATCTTGAGCTCTTCCCCTTCTTCGATCAGTTCCTCCCCCATATTGTAGAACCGGAGGTACCGAGCCAATATATTCTCGGTGAGATCGTTGATGGCAAACTCTACATGGTAGGTTCCTGCCTTGAAGGTTGGGAGGTTATACGTCTATAGTTGTGGTAGGATGTTGCTATGGCCCAACGCTTCTGTGGTATAAGTCTAATGTGAGGGCTTACCTCTGGCACCTCGCCATAATCATTTATTAAGCTGTGCGCACCAAGATCGTGGCTAATGCCGTTGCTGTAATAAGCACTGCGGATTGCACTGGAATTAAAGCCCTGTTCACTCTATTAGCCGTTGTTCTTAATTACCGCAACATCGTACCCACCCTTGCTAGGCTGTTTTGAGTCCCTACCAATACTCGGTTCATCCTCTGCAGTGTATCCCTGATTTCGACCATTAGCTCGTTGTTCCTACGAATCTCATTGCTCTCATTCGGATTTGGATGACTGGGAGCTTCGATAGAGGGATTCGGTTGTTCAAGGGCCGGGCTCTGGGTTTCCGTAGACTCAGTGGTCTCTTGGAGAGTTGCATCCGAAGGAACCTGTACCGCTGGGCGATTACTTGCGCTCGTATCGTCGGGGCTCGGGTGGCTTGTCGTTTGATTATGGGGTGCTGGAATAGCGGATGTAAACCGCTTCACAATCGAGCGCTCGACATGCCGTGCTTCAAGGGTGGATCGATCCAGACTCAGCGCACACACGAGATGATCACATACCGAATTGGAGATCAAACAGGTGCTGAGAGAGCTGAATATGAGCATCCGAATCAAAGATCGATGGCACTAGTGATCATCAGGAGACATTTCATAGATGCGAAATATTAACTTGGAGTTGCGGATAAATTTGGAGAAACGCACCATTTACGAAACTCTCGGAAATACGAAGTGCGGTGTGGACGGAAGCAATCTCCTCGTTTGAAGGTGGCCCAGTCACAGACTTGAGTTCGACCGGAATATAGTTTGGTAGAACGGGGGGATCGTAGACGATGTTCTGGATGGTGGAACATGACGCATGGTTTTTGAAAGAGGTTGGCGACCCACGTTTGGCAGTACATCAATTGGGTATTTTTGTCGGTGGCATGCTAATTAAGTACCGGTTAGCTCCGCTCTCCGATATATGGCGAAGTTCCTACCCATCTGGATGTCAAATAGATGTTGAGATAGTTCCGTCGACAAGTCCGTATCCCGTAGTTCGGGCACTTTTGCTGAGGGTTAGCAGCACGAGAGGGTAGACAGAGAGGATTATACTTGCTGTGTGAGAAGTTATTCAAGGCTCTAGCTGCCTCATGGACGAGCCTTACTTCCTCGTGGGTTGGGTTGCCAACAATCGGCTTTAGGTTGAACAGATTTGCTAGGAAAGGTGGGAGTTGTGGAGGAACCAGGGTGTTACGTCCACTGTCGTTATTCGTACCAGAAGCAATATTTGACGCCATCTGATCGATCGTAATTAGATGCGCGTGAGTGGTGGGTGTTGTGGAATGGAGGTGATCGGCGCTTGTGGTGGCAACGAGCCACTCCATGGCTCGAGACTCTTGTAACGGTAACGCAGCGTCTTGTCTTGACCGCCGTTGAGGATATTTTCGTCTTGGAGATAATAAAGCGCTTAAACGGCATTTTTGGCGTTTCGGGAGCCAAAAGGACAGGGATTAGAGCTTCGCGGATGAGTTAACCCATAAGCACTTGCTCGATATTACATTCTCCCTCCGTCTTTCATTCGAGCCTCCACGCTAACCCAGCCACTCATACCTTGGTTACCCCGGCGACCTTATTCATTCCCATGCTACATATTGTACGCGTTTCTCTATTTTCGAGGGATTCCCATAGTCTTGAGTTCATACGCCGCTGGAACTGTTATTAAAGCCTCATGACTGTCGTCGGGGCATGGAGGCACCGATGTACGGGGATCGTAGCACGTGTTAATAGCAAATTATTTACGGGTGATATAGGGCAACGTCTGCTACTACAGCATCAGCTGTGAATGATGGTCTCGAGTTTTGAAATTGATCATTTGTTCACTGGTGAGTACATGCAGCGCGAGTTTGATACCGTACAAGAACACTTTTTGGCATCCTAGCACTGATTTAGATAAATTCGCCGAGACAGGAGATTTCTAGCGTCATCTACCATGCCAGACTTGATCTTCAGCTCTTCTCCCTCTTCAATCATTTCTTCCCCAATGCTATAGAATCGAAGATACTGGGCTAGTTGATTCTCCGTGAAATCGTTGAGAGGGAATAATACTTTGTTGAGGTTACCAGCGTGTTTGAAGGTTGGGAGGTTATATACCTATATTTCGGTAGGACGTCGTCGTTATGTAACATGTTCGTAGCGTGAATTTGATGCAGGGACACACCTCTGGCACTTCACCATGATCATTTATTAGGCTATGCGCACCAAGGTCATGGCTCATGCCATTATAACTACTAGTGAAGTGAGTTTTGCTAGAATTAAAGCCCTAGTCCGTTCATTAGTCACTATCCTTAATCACGGCATCAACTCACTCTTGCTAGGCTGTTTTGACTACCTATCAATACTCGATTCATATTTTTCAGCGTTTCCCCAATATTCTTGATTTCGACCATGAGTTGGCTAGTTTTACAGGGCTCACCGCCCTGGCCCAGATTCTGAGAGCTTGTACCTTCGTGGAAGGAATTGGGTTGTTCGAGCGTCGTATGCCGGCTTTCCGTAGACCCGGCAGCCCCTTGGAGAAGGGTATGCATCTTCTGGTTACTATTCGTGTCCACATTGTCGGGAATAGTTGGGTTCTGGGGCGCTGGATGGACAGATAAAAACCGTTTCACAACGGAGCGCTGAACATGCCGTGCTATAGGGACGAGTGGATCTAGCCTCAGCAGGGGTAACACGTGAGACGCTTACACACCGAATTGGATATCAAACAGGTGCTGGGATAGTTGGACGTGAACATCCGGGTCAAAGATCGACGGTACTGGTAATTGACAAGGGTGAGTGTCGTTGATATGAGGGGTAGCTCTCAATGCAGTTGAGAACTCTGGAGAAACATACCGTTCACGAAGCCCTCGGAAATACGAAGCGCTGTATGTACGGAAGTAACTTCCTCGTTTGAAGGCGGTCCAGTTACGGGACTGAGCTTAACGTGAATATAATTTGGTAGGGCAGGGGGATCGTAGATTACGTCCTGTGCCACGATAGAATGAGACATGGTTTTGGTTCGGTATCAGGCCAAGAAATTGACGACCCACATCTGGTAGTACATTGACTGGGTATTTTTGTCGATGGCATGCTGAGCAATAAGGAGTAAGCTGCTTTCCTAGTCTAAGTTGAAATTCTCACCCATCTGGATATCAAACAGATGTTGTGATAATTCTGATGGTAGGTCTGTGTCCCTCAGTTCAGGTGCTTTCGGTGCCTATAGATTAACAACCCGAGGGAGCGAGCAGGCAGAGGTGCCGTACCATGCAAGAAATTATTCAAAGCTCTAACAGCCTCGTGTACCAGTTTCACTTCCTCGCGGCTTGGATCGCTGACAATCGGCTTTAGATTGAACACATTTGCCAAGAAAGGCGGGAGTTGTGGAGGAACAAGGGGGATTTCATTGCCGTTGTTATTATCGGAAATGATCTTCGATGTCATTCGATGGGTTGGATATACGTAAGTGATAACGCGCTAGGCGTGGTTGAGTCTCGATGATCGGCGCTTGCGGTGGCAACGAGCCACCCCGAATAGGTTCACGGGGGTGATTGGGCGGACTCCTGTAACGGTAACGGTATCACTACAGCCAAACTCGGCTCTCGTCCTGACCGTCATCGAGGGCTTTGGTTTCCGGGTTTCTCCGAGTGATAATAAAAAGGTTCAATATGTTCAAATATGTACCCATTCCTTGCACAAAAAAGCTTGCTGAGTGGTGGAGAACTTTCTCATTGCAGTTTGAGAACCTTGAGTGTGCTCTTACAGTCCCTGACCAACAGAATTTCTTCGTACCCATGTCTCTGGTAGAAATTTCCCCAGACAATACTTATGTCGGGTACCGTCAGCCTCATGCCGTTCAATACCATGCATATATGCGTCTAGTCTATGCTTCGTAATTACCTACTGCCCGGGCTAGTTCGCCCACATGCACACGAACTCGTTTTTCTTTCCCTTAGCTATTTATGCAACTGTAGCTAGAGCTGGGGTGTAATTTTTCATTTTTTTCATAGATATCATCCTTGGGCCGCTGTTTCCGGTGTATTTTATATGGCTACATGTCCGGGATGTCCCACACATTCCGTGAGACGTGATTATATACCACTCTCTGCGCAGTCTGCAAGCGAAGATATGAATCACCCTGATCTGACATGCTAGAGAAACTAGTGTGTATGATGTGTTGTGGGAAGGTCACGTGAGTGACCTTCCGGTGTATGCGCTCTCTGGCCTAGGGGCTAGGGGCGTGTCTCGGCTCGGACTCTCTCTCCCTATATATTTCGATTCTCAGTTGTATCCGGTCCTCAGCTTGTGTCCACAACTCTCTGAGGTACGTTCTCTCTCACGTCTCATGTATAGCGATCGTTCGTCTCACTCATGTGCATATAGCTCGCTCTTTGTTTGTTTCTTTTAGCATGCCCCTCTGCTCCTTTCGGTACCCACTACATGATGAAACCCATATAAACACCTTCATATTGAAATTCACCCAACTGGTCACTTGCGCCGTCAGTGCTTTTACGGCCTCGGTGCTAGCAATGCTGCCATTTGTACGTGTTCCTCGTAGTGATGAGGGTTCTTTTCAATCGCGAAATCTTTCTGGATGAAAAACTGCCGCGCCGTTCCAGTGTGTACTCCCTGAGGTTTTTGCTCGGGGTGTCGTTGAAACCTTATGAACGTGAGGGATATGGACTTCACGATATATACGACATCAGGAAATAGGTCGCAGGATGGCCTAGCATTATAAGCGCTTATAATACCAATCAGTTCAAACAGGCCTACCAGGCTGCTGGCACAATTAGAAGGGATTGGCATCCACCGTCCGTTTGTGCCAGGCTTTTGGCATTGAACAGGATTTGATCCTCCGGCAAGCCTTTCGGCAAATTTCAACCACGACACATCCTTGCTGGTCAGCACAGTCCCAACACCCGAGCAACCCGCTTTTCTACTTTGCTTAAAAAGTACAGAAATCGACTGAGAACCGAGGGATATCGCCCTCTAACTGGTTTCGTCACGCTCAGGGTGAACCCTTTTGGTCACGGGGGCCTGATTTGGGTGTCGCCTGCTTTATATAATTTTTTCCTTGTAATGCTTAATAAGCCTGCGGCCTTTTTCCTGATGGGGGATCCGGTTCTTCGAGCGTTGCATGCTGAACTTTCGTAGACTCAGCGGCCTGTTGAGGAGAAACGTGCACCCCTAAGTTATTATGTGTGGCAACGTCATCGGGGATAGTCAGGTTTTGGGGAGTCGGGAGGACAGATGGAAACTGTTTCACAATGGAGCACTGGACGTGTCGCGCTGTGGGGATGGGTAGATCTGGCCCAGTGTGGATAACACATGAGATGATTACATACCGAACTGGATATCAAACAGATGTTGAGAGAGTTGGATGTGAACATCTGGATCAAAGATCGACGGCACTGGCGATTACCGGGGGATGTATAATCGATGTGAAGCGTTAACTCAGAGTTGCGGAGACATCCGGGGAAGCATACCATTTGCGAAGCTCTCAGAAATACGAAGTGCAGTGTGAACAGAAACAACCTCTTCATTTGAAGGTGGTCTTATTACAGGCTGAAGCTCGATTTGAATATAGTTTGGTAGAGCTGGAGGATTGTAGACTACGTCCTGTGCCAGGGTGGAATGAGACGTGGTTTTTGGTTCGATGAGAGACCAAGAATTTGACGACCCACGTTTGGCAGTACATTGACTGGGTATTTCTGTCGATGGCATGCTTAAAAATACAGGTAAGCTGCACTTCCAAAATACGTTGAAGTACTTACCCATCTGGATATCAAATAGATGTTGCGATAATTCAGTCGACAGGTCAGTGTCCCTTAGTTCGGGTGCTTTCAGTGCATATAGATTAACACGAGGGTGCGAACAGAGAGGGGTACACTTACTATGCAAGAAGTTATTCAAAGCTCTAACAGCTTCGTGTACAAGCTTCACTTCTTGGTGGCTTGGATTGCCAACGATGGGCTTTAGTTGAACGCATTTGCCAAGAAAGGCGGGAGTTGTGGAGGAACAAGGAGGATTTCATTATCACTGTTATTACCGGAAATGATGTTTGATGCCATTCGATCGGTTGGATGTACTAACGGTGACAAAAAGTTTGGAAATATCACGTGATGCTGACGGCTCCAACCGACAAGTCTCTGTACTTTTACCTC
>WSTI01004042.1:0-11104 GCA_019616915.1 Ceratobasidium sp. 423
GGTGGGGTGCACGGCCGAACCACCACCAGTTGAATCAAATCTGGCACTAATCCAAGTTAGGGAGGGAATGCGTCAGCGAATTATTTCACTCGGTGGCGCTGACCCACATGATGGTGGATGACTGTATATACTCTAAGGATGATATCGGAGCCAAAGCGAGAATGGACCAGGGCGATAAGCTGACCAACCCGTCAAAACCCCTGCAGACTTTGCCACAACGGGTCAGCGCTCAGTGATCGAGCGTCTGGATTCTGTAGTCTGGTGTCTGTAGTTTACAGTACAATTGCGTGCGCCCAGTCAGGTTGGGTGATGTTATTTTCGAACTCCACCGTGATGGAACTTCTTTCACTTTCACTCAACCACAAGGGCGAATCTGGGCTGTTGACGGCAGCGGGGTCCGTTGTGGTCGTTGTTCGCTACCAGCCGGCGCGCGGAATGCCTTGTCCGGTTCCTTTAATCCACTATTGTATATGTAGTCCGTTTAGGCCACCCGGAACCCGAGTGCACAGGTGGCTCAACCCGATGTTAATCGCATAATTCATCTGCTTGTCTTGGCCACAAGCATTGTATAGTGCATTGGTAAGTAGTGTCTCACGTCGATCGATATGTAATCGGATGCAACTTTTAGGGGTCGTTTCCCTTCCGTCGGATCAGAACAAGCAAAGACCAGGTGGCACGGTTGCAACCCTCTCACCTAGCCACCACCTCTCTCCTCGCCTTTTACTGTAGATTATTATGGCCGAGTCTGCAACTGCGCAGGTGGCTGCCGTTGAGGCGACCGGGAGGCTAATACCACGTTTATATCAACAAGAGATCTTCCATCGTGCCGTCAACGAGAATGTGGTATGTCTCGCTCCTTTTATGGATGAGCCGGGCCCGCTAATACTTCTTTCTAAGATTTGTGCGATGGACACCGGGAGTGGAAAGACCCAAATTGCGGTCATGCTGCTCAAACATATCATGTCGCTCCGGGCGGCAGATTCCAATCCGAAAAAGGCAGGTGACCAGCCACATGATTGGGAAATAAAAGGCGCTTATTGCTAGGACTTCGAGTATAGGTGGCGGTATTCCTCGTGGCTTCTGTTCCTCTTGCGGAGCAACAAGGCGATTTTCTGGATTCGCAGCTACCACTGCGTGTGAATGTGTGTTTGTTCATTTCGTCGACTACCAGCGCTAACCATATGTGGCTAGAAATTCTATGGAGCCATGGGCGTCGACTATTGGGATCGCGAGCGCTGGGCCAAGGCCTTCGCCGAGTCGGATATTATGGTTATGACAGCTCAAGTACTTCATGACCTATTGAACCACGCACATTGGAGTATCGATAAAGTTGATTTGTCTTCGTTCCCTTTGGTGTCTGTGCTAACTCCCGATTGGCCAGATATTGCTTCTAGTGTTTGATGAAGCTCATCACTGCAGCAAGAATCATGTATACGCGCAAATCATGAGAACGCACTATCGCCACTGCCCCATCAGCGAACGACCTCGCATATTCGGAATGACTGCAAGCCCTATATTTAATATTCGCAATCCTGTACAATCACTTGCGTGAGTCTGGTGAGCGCTGTATATGGATGTTATTAATCAGGCTGTAGGCAACTCCAAGAAACTCTGGATGCCAAGGTTTTCGCCGTACGAGACAACGTTCTTGAACTAGCGTTGAACGCGCCCAAGCCTCAAGAATTCTTCATAGAATGTCCCCCTCCTGATACTGATTACCCAGATTATCCGATACCCAATATGTGGTCTGTACTCGCAGGATTCGAAAGCTTAGTCTTCCCCGAGCCCGACGACCTCAAAGAATTGTCCTCGCGGTTCAAGCATGTACTAACAGAATTAGGACCCCTGGCTGCAGATTACTTTGTGCTACTTTTTATTCGGCGTGCCATCGACAAAAATTCCGTCTCCTCATCCGACTTGGGCGCGTATTTCTCAAGAGAAAGCTCCACAGTTCCTCAGACCAATGGCGACTCCAGCACCACTCCCACCCGAACCTGGTCGGATTTGGACGACGCATACAACGAGAATCTAGCGCGGGTTAATGAACGAGCAAAGGGCCTGGACAAATCACAGATGTTGTCGTGGTTCACACCGAAACTGAAGTTTTTGATTTCCGTCCTTGAAGCTAATCGCACGGAGGATTTCAGTGCTCTAATATTCGTCGAACAACGCCAAGTTGCTTCCACGCTCGCATGGCTATTGCCGTTAGTCCCGGAGCTACAGGATTGGATCAAAGCCGCTCCACTCGTCGGCCACGGAGATGGAAGCAGGGCAGGTTTTGAAGGTAGCGGCATGGCCCATGCAACTCAGCGATCCATTGTTCGTGAATTCCGTTCAGGGGCCAAAAACCTCGTCATTGCGACATCTGTCGCCGAGGAGGGGCTCGACTTTCAGGCCTGCAAGCTCGTGGTACGCCTCGACGCACCACAGACCATGGTGGGCTATCTCCAGAGTCGAGGGAGAGCTCGCAAGCACGATTCTGCTTATGTTGTGTTGACGGATCCAGCGGGCGCTAAGCGATACCGTGGCTTTCGAGAAGCGGAGCCTCATCTACGGCGCATATATCAACGCATCAGTGAGGAGGAAGCCCAACAACAGAACGTAATGGACGTCGACGAAGAGGAAGATACTGAAGATGAACGCTACGTTGTCAAATCCACTGGCGCGGTCCTCACTCCTTCAACTGCTATCGGCCTCTTGTACTTGTGGTGTTCACCACTGGCTGTGGACCGATTCACCAAGCCACCCGCGCCAGAATTTCATGTTACTGGTGCATACATGTGCAAAATCACTGCTCCCCCGTCTATCCTCAACCCTTCGTTGTGTGGCCCTATACAAGGCCCTCTGAAGAAAACGCGAGACGGCGCCCGACGCGCAGCTGCCTTCTTGCTTGTACAAAAGCTCCACAAACTCGAGATATTCGACGACTACCTACTACCTTTTAAGAAAAGCGTCTCAAGCCTCGATGATCTATCTCAACATGTCGACGGGACCCTTCGAAGGGAGGGTGAATTGTTTGAAACAATTACACCTTGGGGCGATGTGTGGCGGCCTGACTCCTCGGTCTGGATGAACGCGATCTCGCTTGATGGATCTCCTCCTCTTGTCGCTTTGATCACAGAGAAAGGGCAGCCTGAGCGCGAGCTTATCATTCATGGGGAAGAGTCTCGCGTCCGAATAAAGATTTATCCCGGCCGCTCTCTCGAATTCGCTTCCGAGGAAGACAAGCTGGCTCAACTCGAAGTAATGCAGCGCTACAGTAACTGTGCGATATTCTGGGCTATCACCGCTCGGCCACTTCCTCCTCGTTCGACTTGCTTGGTTGTCCCATTGACGGACCCGGAAGGGCTACCCGACTATGACAAGATGACAAACCTTACTACTCATGCGGTGAAACTATCAAAGGAGGACTGGTCAAACCCAGAGCTCGTAGGCAGCCATGTCATGGAAGCCCATCGGCTCGGCTCTACGGCATACAAGTTCTTAGGACTCAGGTCGGACGTGAACTTGTCTTCTTCCCCAATCACGCTAGAGGGTGACACCAAGTGTCGAGAGGGTGAACACGAGACGTATCAATCCTACTGGAAAGCCGCTACGGGTACGGTTAAACGTGGTGTTCCTTTAGACATCCCCGAAGACGATTGTTGGCTTGAGCTTGTCTCCGTAGGCAAGGCACGATTCCAATCCCACAATGGCCTATACGGCTTGGTCAAAGTCCCGGGCAGTGACCAGCCAGTTGCAAAACCATTCCGGATCGTAACGCCCTCACATATGGCTCGAGTATCGCCAATTCCGGCCGAAATCATAAGAATTTGCACCTACCTCCCGAACATATTGGGGCAACTGACTGTGCTTTTCCGGATTGATTCGGCTAATGACACTCTGAGAACTCATGGCGTGCCGTTTGAACTCCTACTTGAGGCTCTGACGCTCCCTTCCGTTCAAGCTGGCTTTGACTATCAACGCTTAGAAACTATCGGGGACTCCGTCCTGAAAGTATGCATGTGTACACATCTCTTCATCAAGTATCAAGGTCATCACGAAGGACAACTATCTGCCATGAAAGATAGTGTCGTTTCAAACGCCAATCTCATGAGGATCGGCAGGCAGTCTCCGTTGTCTCGATTCCTTATTACCGGCTCTATGCCGACACGTAGAACCTGGAAGCCACCGACGTCCTCGACGATCACCGAACCACAGGAGGATTCTGGCGAACAAAAGGATGATTCCGGCGAGCAGAAAGATGATTCCGGCGAACAAAAAGACACGACCGATGCTAAAGGCTCCGAACAAGTTACCTTCCACACTAAAGTATGTAATCTACCCAACACGGTATTAGGTGGTACTGAGCTATCCGACAGAGCCTTGCCGATTGCACAGAGTCAACCCTTGGCGCAGCATATCTCAGTTGTGGCATCGAGGCCGCTCTCGAAGTAGGTCAGGCACTGGGACTCCCTCTCGGTGGGACGACTCTGTGGCATCTCCGTCAAGAAGTCGAGGTATTCACGAGAAAAAGCGAGATAACTATGCTCTTTGCTTCTGTTGAAGAGAAACTAGGATATAAGTTCAAGAACGCCTCTCTCGTAGCCGAAGCTTTCACGCATACAGCCTATGATCTATCGCAAGGCCCATCCTACAACCGCTTGGAATTCCTTGGAGATTGTGAGCCTTCCTCTTCACATTTCATGAAGAATTACTTAGCACTTTTGTAGCACTGTTCGACCTTTATGTGGTTAAGTATATGTACCTGAAATTCCCCAAGATGACACCAGGACAAATGTCGTGGGCGCGCAGTCGGCTCGTAAACGCATCCACATTCGGAAAGCTTGCCGTGGGCCTTGAGCTTCATAAGCATATTCTGACCTCATCAGCAAACCTCCAGAAAGCAGTTGCCAGCTTTGCTCAGGAGATTGAAGAAGTGTCTCTGGAAGAGATTCTGAAGTCTTGCTGGAAGATTGACGCACCAAAAGCCATTAGCGACGTATTCGAGGCTATTTTTGGTGCAATTTACGTTGATTCGTCTTTCAACCTAGCACTTACGTTTGAGTACATCCACCAAGTTATGGCTGAAATCATGGAGTATGTTGCACCAGATATGCAAGGGGATCCAACCTCCGAGCTGGTACGTTGGGTTGCGTCACAAGGATGTGAAGCGCAAGGGACTTCAATATTTAGGTACGGGAACAGGTATAGAGCGCATATAGTTGACTAAAGCAAGGGCGAATTACGTTAGGTCCAGCTCGAGTTTGAATAGCAGATCTGCGAGCCACGATACGGTTGAAACGAATGTTCATGGTCGTACCATTTCGCGTGTAACGGCCGCGACTTCCAAACTCGCAAGACCGATGGCTGCCGAGAAAGCCCTGAACATCTTGAAGGACGAAAACCACGACTATGCATTATCCAAGATCTGTTCGTGCCCACGGGCGAAGCTCAAGCGGAAGGCGACCGAACCCATTGTAGTAGAGTGATAGTGTAATTTCCTGAATCTGATCATTACGGTGGAGCATACACATATATTTGCCAACTTCGTGTTGTGAACATTCCTTAGTGAGATTATGTGTGGCCATGAATAAGGGAGGCCCGTGTGTAGTTGGTAGCATTTTCAGTGTTATGCTCTAATGAAAGAACATTCTATTATACAAATCACCAGTATAAATTACAACCGAAGCAACCACATGACTTTCACCATTTTGGTTTTCGTTTCGCAAACTTCCGGGCCAGAGTACCTCGGCCACGCTCACTTCGTACAGACTGCAGATCGGTAAACTTCTTTTTTGCATACCTTTCGAACAGCGAGTTAGATTAGCAAACTTGAAGCACAACGTCCGCAGCAACTCACCTTTTGGCCTCGGCATCTTCCACTAACTCTTCTACAATTGTCCGTTTTCTTTCTGCGCGCGTCAAGTTTTGGGAATGATCAGCATCCCGGAATGGAGTCGCTGCATCCACGACTTTTCCAATCTAGTCGGGCAGAAGGTAAGACAAATGCGTGATGATAAAGTGCAACGGATATAAGCGCACCGCGAAATACTTTGGCATTTCACGCTTGCTACCTTCGGCGTCCTTCCTATAAAACCTCTTTGGGTCCAGCGCATTCCGTAGTCGCAATGCTTCGAGCTCCCGAGCTAGCCGGGGCCTGTCGGAGTCGCTGGGTGCAGGAAGATCAAACCATTGTGGACCCGCAGTCGTGAGCTTCATCTGGATCGCAAGTTGTGAATTAGCGAGGACAAGGCAACACTGTCACAACCCACCTCTTTGCGCTCCCGTTTCGTCAACTTCTTTCCAGTGTCTTCGTCGGATAATGCATCTTCTTTTTGTTTTCCTTTTCCTTTATGCTGGGATTTTGTATTCGTCCGCACAGCCGATTCGTCCCCGAGCTCAAACGTTTTAGGATCAGAAGCAGCTGTGCAGTCAAAATATATAGCTTTTCCAGCCAATCCGGGATCCAGTTTAGGAAGTGGCCTGAAGTGATCTAGGTTATAGGTTTTCTCATAAGAAAACAAGACGCAACACTTACGGAAGCTCATCCTCGCCAGCCAATGTCAACAACTCCTCTTCGTTGGCCTCGTCTGTCGCGGTATTAACAGTACATGCTTTGACCGCTTTTTCCAAGAGTTCATCGAGTATCCTTTTCTGGTTCTCTTCAGAGATGGAGGCCTCCGACGACGTCGAGGGTGTAGGCGACACTGCACGAGACATGGTGGCCGAGTTAGAGCGTAGAGAAATTATATTTCAAAATCTGGATAAGCGCCCAGTCGATCACCTTGATTACACAACCACCCTCCTCTCAATAGTTAGACCTTGTCATAGACTTACCAACCGACTCTCCTATGGACGCATCTCAACGCTTGTCTGCAGCTGCTTCGTTTATACTCCAGTCGCCCCCCGGAGAAATCAATGATGTGATTAGCGACCTTAGGACCATCGTCAACGACGACGACGCGTTGCAGGAGGGAATCCAGCCTTCACTGGAGAAGTACAATCAAGAGCAGTTTGTTTGTGTTAGCATCCCTGGGCAGGATCATCAGGTAATATGATAAATCAAGTATTGGAACCGCGATTTACTTTGGTGTGGCATTGTAGGTTATCGTTAGTAATGCCGGATTAATACCCGAGTCAGGTCGCTTCCTAGATCCAAGGTCAAAGACCAGCTTTGTGTTTGATCATCTTACTCTGGTGAGCTCACTTGCCTCCGTCGATGCAAGTGAGCTATTTTACGTGGAATTCTACCATTTGTTAGACCGCATCGGAGCCTGAGCCCGTCGAAGTCGATGCTGAAAGCGAACCATTTCGGTTAGTCTTCGCGTTGTTGTTTCCGATGGTAACTTAGAGCTTTTATTCATTCAAGATCTGCCCTCGAAGAAAATACTCTCAAGTATTTGGCAGAGTACTTCCAAGAAGGTGTTGCAAGCGTGTTTGCCTCGAACCCCAATACCCTCATCATCCAAATTGTCGCCAACAAGTACAATCCACAGAACTTTTGGTGAAGACGGTCTTGTCCAAATAGTTTGGGTTGGTTCTCACGAGACCTTTTGTTCGTACCAGGTCGGGTCGCTGGCGGTCCGAATATATAATTGATCTCGAGAAGGGTGAAATCTCGGGTAAGGTTCTCGTCAACGTGCATTACTACGAACAAGGGAACGTGAGTGATAATTATCACCCTATAGGGCAGGACTGACCCGCTCGTTTTGCCTAGGTGCAACTCCAAACTGTTTACACTCCCACGTTGTCACTTCCAACCGGCCTCACACCCTCATCGGCCCCCAAAATTCTCGCGATAATCGGAGAGAAGGAAGGGGAACATGAAAGGGCTTTGAGCGACGCCTATACCGACTTGGGAGAGAAGAGCTTCAAGAGCCTGAGGAGAGCTTTACCTCTTACACGGCAGAAGCTCGATTGGGACAAGGTGAGATTTAATGATCACCTTATCGGACCTGCTTGTGTATACACCATTGTCCTAGGTACTTGGATACAAATTAGGAGCAGAATTGGCTGCGAGTCGTGGTGCGTTTGGAACTGCTTGAGATGGGTGGTATTGGGGTGTATATATAATGAGATCGGTCGGATAGAAAGTAATTATAAGGTCCTTTGCTTCACCCACACGACACTCAAGTGTACGATGAGGACTTGGCGCTCCATGCTTACAATTTCAAACGAACTAATGAACGATCACGTGTGAAATGTTGGTTTTTATCTGGTCTTCGCTCTCGATTTCATGGTGATGTATGAGTTGATGCATTTCGGACAATAATTATGCGGCACTACAGAAATGGTTTTACAAAGGATACACGGAAAACATGCAACGTGGAGACACCAGGCCAAATCGAAAACAAAGAAGAACACACAATAAACAAAGTAGACTACTTGCGACTCCCCTTGGAACCAAAGCCCCACCTAAATATATCCGCCAAACTTGCTTTTCGTTTCCCTTCTGCCAGTGCCGGAGCTCCGTGTTCTGTCGGCATTGGCGGGAGTTTCGGTAGCGTTCCATTGTGGCCGGTTCCTTTCAGCTCGTAGGCATGACCGGATTTGGGGAGTGGAGCAGGAGTGTGTCGAAGGGGCAACGGGGTGAGGGAGGCGCGACGGGAAAACATAACCTTGAATGGAGACCCGATAGCAGGGCTGGTTGCTTCGAGGCCAGATCCCATGGAGCGGTAGATAGTCTCCTTGGGAAGGTTGGCCGACCAGGGGGTTTCCGGATCCAAGTTCAAATCGCGTTTGGAGGGATGAGGCTGATAGGAAGAGGAAACGAAATCTGCCCGTGCAACATCAGAAAGAGAGGGGGGGAGAAGGCAATTCGCAGGAAGGGAAGCGCGACGAGAGCTAAGCGGAGGCTGGTGACTGGGTGCAGCCAAGGGATCGAGGGCGGCTAGGGTGTTGGTCACCGCAGCAAGGTTAAGCGGGGGCGGGCGTCGTCGTCCCTCGCTATTCTCCTTGCTCGAACTCCCGCGCCTTGATCGGCCTCTCCTGCTTTTGGGTGCTGGCGTGCCGCCGACGTTCTGGCGTGCCCGCGAGTGCAGGGCACCATCCCAGGCACCGGCATCAAGCGCCGCGGCCCTGTATGTTGCTGGAGCACCGACTGCAGGGATGCGATATCGTGGAGGCCGGGTGGGATCAAGATCGTATGTGGTAGGATCGACTATTCCCGTTTCGCTAGTCCCGCTCTCACTCCCCCGACGCAGCGCATCGAATGACTCCCAGTCACTGCGCCCTCCGGAAGATACGCTCGCTACGCTACCGCGACGCCCAAACAAACCGCGCTTCTTGGGGGTTTTCTCCTTGGGAGGTTGTCGAGCAGTCTCAGGGGTGCGGGGGTTGTTGGCTTCGCTCATGAGCCATGCATATTCTTGCTCCTCGATCGCATCAAACCAAATCCAGCCGTCAGCCCCGCGATGGCTAACGCTACCACCATAACCAACTTCGTCAGGGCGTGCCCCGGAATGACCCGATGCCGGCTGGTGCGCATGTATCGCATTCATTTTGCGTGGGTCTCCAAAAAACTCGTCGAGTGCCGCATGTGTCGCATATGGGAGTGGTCTGAATGTGTCGTGCGCGATTGCACGGGCGGGAGTAAGAGAACGTTGCGCTCTGAGACTGGCATTTGGCGTCTTGGAGCCCTTGCTTGAAGTGGAAGGTTCGAGGGTCTTGCGAGACTTGGACTTGCTCGTAGTTGTAGACGCACTCGTGCCAGATCGAATCGAGGCACTGCCATCCTTGTCTCGTGACTTGGGCAAGAGCAGAACGTTCACGTGGCCGTTTTTACTGCTCGTCATGATGGGAGCCGGACGAGCTTTGGATCTGAGCTTGCGCGGGGTTGTAGTGCTATGTGCAGCCGAAGAATCGCCCCTAAGTGTGGCAAGGGTGCAGGTACGTTGAAAAAGGACGTGAACCGGTGAGGTAATCCCGAAATACAGAGAGGGAGAACGGCCGGGAGATGGAGTAATCTTCGCCGTCACAGGCGTCCTCGGTGAGGGTGCAAAATCGGTTTCAAATGCCAGAGCCGTACAGGGAATTGGACCCGATGAGGACCGGGGGCGAGGCCTGCCGAAAACGTGGACGGTGGGTGACAGCTGTATCCCCAGGTTTATTCCGTAACCTGTGCTCCGGCTATTGACGAGGGAGAGAAAAGGGGAGAGGGGTGGACGAGAGGTGACAGATGCCCGGCGGCGGGTAGATCGGGAGCAGCTAGGCGAGCTAGGTACGCAACAGTCGGATTGTTTGGAAACCGAGCTGGCTCGTGTACGTTGATCACGGCGTTTCCGGGGAGGTGTAGATAACGTGAACTTGGAGTTGATGTCCTTAAGTTGGGTGGTACGATCGTCAGGTACAATACTGGAAGATGTGGTGGGCGTAATGGGCATCAGGTAATCTTAAGAACGTTCTGGTATTAGAAGGGTGCGTCGAGCGGACCAAGGAGAAGACCAGGTGTTCACGCGGCGCAGGGATGCGTATTGTAATGCGAGGTGTATGACAAAGAGATAAAAACTAGAGGTGTGTTGTATCAGCTATATGTGTTCAGGAAGTAATAAATGTGGATGCTTACAAGGAGCTTTTGAATGTGCCTTATATGCTAGAAACTAATGGCTAATTGAGTAAGTGTTGACCGGAGAAGCCGGATTGAAGAGTTGCGAATAAGACGAAAGTAGGGATGGCGGAGACAGTCGATAGCTAGTTATAGAGCTAAAAGTGTGGTGCGGTATAGGCTTGCTAGGCCATAATCCTTCAGGCCAGCATCATCCGACGGGCTAAGGAGTACGAGGTCTACTCTTCAGACCGGTACTTGAATCCTTTAGCTGGATGATTACTCGAAGCTTCATTACGAAGTCTCGAGGTCAAAACCTAAGGATGCTGTATGCCCTGTGTGTCAACGGATGTGTTTTCTCCTTCTCTCTGGAGCCAAAGATCTTTTACCTTTGTGGCCCGATGCGTGACCTATTGGACCTTATTTGGGCCGTTACAAAGGTGAGTTGCCCAAAGCGGGCCAATTAGTTAGTTATGTAACCACCGGGACACACATTGACACATAAATTCCATTGTCGCTGCCCAAAGCAAACACCCATGCACCTTCAGACTTGCCCTTGCCTTGCCTACCGTCATTCGG
>WSTI01004043.1:0-11085 GCA_019616915.1 Ceratobasidium sp. 423
AGCTACGTCTAATGAAACTGCTAAGGGGTGGTTGGGGCGTCGGTAGGTCATTAGGAATTTTACCCTATGTTCCAAGTGCCAGAGAAGACCCCTCCCCGCACTCCATTCATTTTGATCGTGCTTGGAGCCCTATTTAGGCGCAGGATCGCTAGGGGGGGTGGCGCGCTTATCCAAGCGCACAGCTAGGCTTCTAATGAGTCAAAACGTCAAACATGGATGGTGATCGGCGGGAGTCAAAAGATATCCCAAATGCAGGAGCTGATTATGATTGGAGATATCGGACTAAGCAGTTATGCCCGCGATTTGTTCCGTGCGCCAATCAATATTTCAAGATCGGGTGTATTTTATGTTGCCACTGGCGCCCTCGCATCTTGTTAAGTCCTGGTCAGATAGGGTCCGACGGACAGATGTCACAAACCTCGTGGAGTGGAGTATGACATATATAGCGAATATAGTATCTTTGTCCAACTCCACTCAGCCACACGGGCCACCTGCCCGGGGATAGCGCTGAGCATACGGTCGGTAACTTTTATCCGTGGGTCTGAATTGTATCTCGGTGTCTTCGGTATACCTTATATTACCAGCAATTGGACGTACCGTGTAAAAGTATTAGGTTGCTGATATGGTTGGTTGTAGTACTCGGTTGTCCCCGGGTTCGTAATCTATAGATTATCTTCACTAAGCGCGTGAATCCATGAGGCGTGCGAAACCAGAACGATCCCTTAAAGTAACTTCCAATCTGGGCTTATTCCGGACCGCGAGGGTAGGCATAACTAGTTGACAGCAAAGTCAAAAACACATGGTATCATGCTGGTCTGACAGCGTGAGATAGAACCGCAGATGAGGTGATCTTGCTTGCCAATAAAAGAGTATGAACCGCCCAGCTGTTACCGGCATGGCTCCTTTAGTACTCAATCATGGGAACGCTTGATGTGAATGTATGCAGAAGTCTGCAAATGGTTGATTTGTGAAATGCCGAATGATTAATGGAAATACGATAATGCATTCCAGCCAACGTGTAGTACGTACGGCCCATGATTTACCCTCGCTTGAACGAAATCAGATTTTCGAGCCGCCCATCGCCTCGTATAGTCAAGATTCACTGCCGAGACCACATGGGTGGAGGGAAATCGTGATTTCGGGTCAATGATAGTAGCATCAAGCGCGTTCGTTTGCTGATACAGATCCTCGGCAACTAATCACAATCAGAGATTTCCCTGCATGAGTCGATCAAGTCCCTGATATCCTTAAGATAGACCTACAAGTGTCGCTTTTGCACGTGGGTGTGGCTATACGGTTTACACTTCTTTGTTTCGACACCAAATCTTGTCGGTAGTCAGGCTTCATTTCGATGCCGATTACTCAACCATACAATAATTTATACGCAGAATTATGATTTTGGACATGATTTTACCCCCCAGGTAGATGCTGGCAGGGATGCCGCGGTGCCCGCGGGCTTCACAGTGCTCATCGATTGCATATATAGTACGCCTTCTATCTCAATTATCGAGTGATTCTCGGCGGAGTGAACGGCCGTAACCAGAAATTTGAACCGGTTTGAACCGGCAAGCTAGACCCATCTCTCCCGGGCGCACAAAGGCCCACAGGCAACACTAATAGACCGACCATGTGATATATTCTGTTTTTTTCAGCATGGATTTCAAAAGTGCTTCGGTTACACACGCGGCACCGCAGACGGAGTCATTTTGATACGAACCTTTAGCCAAGCTATGCGCATGTGCCTAGTCACTAGGGTAACTATCAGTGCGCTCAATTCAACTGGCTCGGGGTCCATACGCGCGCTCTAATATAGCTGATTGTTCTACTATCTGGGTAGCGACAGTCACGGTGAACCAGTGGGAAAGAACGACTCCGTAACATCGCGGGAACGCTGGTTCACTGTGGCCTAGATCAGAAACGGGCGACTCCGGCCAAGGAGTAAGTGGCCCCGTACGGTGATCATAGCTAAGCGGGTTGACCGAGCAACCCGATAGAAAACACTTGGAGGGTGGTTCGATGATTGGAACATTGAATTTGATGCACAAAACCAAACATTCATGGCTCGGTTCGAGAATAGGTACGCTATAAACATCGATACTTTGCTCAGTTTCAAGTAACGTGAATTCTGCCTTTGTAAATGCGCTGTCCATTCCATCTAGGCTTCAGAAATGTTACTAGGATCGTAGACCGGCGTCCCTATGCGCGCATAGTCACCAGCGTTTGATTGTTCCTGAGAAAAATTAGAGAAGGGACTAGGCCAAATACTGGAATATCAAAACATAATCCAGTCATTTTCAAGTCGAGACTCCATCAATCATCCCTAAGGTGGCTTAGCATGGGTAGACCGTAGCCAATGATTGATTAGACTCCGCCGATCCTGCACTGCCCAACCTATAGGGGCTCTGGTATTTCGCTTTTACGGCTACACCGGTAGCTTTATCCCTACATGGTTTAATCCATAGGCTATCGAAGTTATTTGGTAGTGTATGAATACGGCATCGTCGAGGTAGTCTGCCGCGCATGGAATTGCATTACCACGCCATTTATTTCAAACACCCATACATAATCAAGAGAATCGCGAATGGAGATAAATAAGGAAAGGCTATAATGCCAACAGGGACCAAAGCAATGTACGAACCGCCGAGGTTCGAGAGGTTTACTAAATGCGCTTAAAGAAGTCCGGAGATCGGAGCTTCCATGTGTATCAGCACGGACATCATAGTGGGTGTGAGTTCGGCACTTAACTATGTTGCCGGTACCCTCAATCGAGGGCCGATAAGGCACTCGGGGTGCGTGTATGGCAGAATGTGCTCCTTGAAAGCACGCAAGCGGATCCCGACTCTCATCCCAGCATGGAAAGAGCGAGGTAACCTCACTGATGCTACCAAGGTGATGGCCCATTCAACCTCTGCTCTGACGGCTACCCGTCAAGGTCTAAATTATAGATACGGTCATCCAAACCTCAGGCTCTTAGTAATCGGATCGATCAGGTCCCATAGCTATTGAGCGTGCGTAGAAGTGCAACACTTTCCCCTATATCATGTTTCTAGTGCAAGTTTTTACGTATAAAAGATAATGCGTGTCACGTAGCAGATGCTCCAGAAATAAGTATTCTTCCTGTTTACGGCGCAGTCCGGGTAATTCGGTCTCGAAACCCCATCGAGACGCTTCGCGAACTTCTCGACTCACACGCCCATGTTGGTGGAACAGTGTCCCCTTGTCAAATCACGACCGAAACAGAAAGATAGCTCTAGCGCCGGTCGTGGTATATGTTCAATAAATCCCGGTATCAATGACTATTTGATCGTAACAGAACAAAGCTAGAGATCAACGAAATTGAAGGTCGAACGTCCGGTCCGCCGAAGAGTCGTTGCGCATATAGTAAATTATAGATTTTCTTTATTAGCGATACTCTGAAAGCACACGGACACGAAGAGATTGGATCCCATTGGGAGGTAACTCCAGGCATTCTGATCAAGAAGTGCGGGGGAATGGCGCCCCGCATTGAATTACGAGCGGCGAGGGACCTATCCCCAGGCACTCGTGTATGCGTCTTTCATCAGCACGCCTATCTCAGCGCAATGCTCAGTACGAAATTGGGGTACTTTGGGGCCTGTAGGTGAATATTATGACCCTCAGGTTGGTGCCAAGCTCCAGTCTGGTGCATATCAAGTTGAAGGACACGTCATTTGGCCGTTCCAGCTCTTACCAAAGTCGAGCTTGCGGCCAGGGGATACGCACTCCTGTCAGCCTATAGTAAATAAGAGAACACCATTGTGGAGCTGCCTGGGCCGTTAAACGTAATCGCCCGAGCGCTTGAAACAACCTGCTGATGTACTAATTAGTAGGCTGATCAAAGTCTAGCTAGGGGCTTAATCGATCGTGGGTGAAGTAATGACGCTTCTTCTGCACTTGGTTGCGGAGGGCCTGGCTGCTCCATAGCCGATTGAGCTTCGTATAGCTCTTGTTACGTTAAGGTGGATCCTGAGATAACCCCACGCGTCTCCTTGACTGTGATAGCTTGTAAGGATACTCTAGCGCTGTGAACCGGTCCAACCCAGGGTCAAAGGGGGGGGTACTATCAAACCTAACTATGCCCCTAGAATCTTATGATATTTGGCTAACATGTATACGCAGCTGACGGTAGGTTGTATCACCCACGGCATGGAATGTCATTTTCGGGCACGTGCGTCCCTTAAAGATCATGATGCAGTATGATACATGATACTTAAGTTTAGGGAAGAAACCCCCGAAATTTAACCTTAAAATTGTCCCTCATTCCCCAGGGAACTTTCCACTTGACAATCGCGGCTCATGCGGATCTTTTGATTCTGCAAGTGTCTCGCATGATTCATTTTGGAACTCGTAACATCCTAGTGTCGAGTGCCATCTATCTATCACCTGGCATAATATCGGCACGAATATGCGCAACCATGGATTTAACAAGTTGGGACTAGCATACATGAAGATCTATCCGAGCGGTACGATTCAGTCGTTATACAAGTTTGTGCGATAAAGGAAGACAAATTGATTCGCTACGGCGGCTGCACGTCTACTCGGCGGACTTCTTTTTCTTCTCCTCGATGCAGATCACATTATCCTCAGGCACTCCCTTTAGCACTCCCACTTGGTTTTCAATCATTTCCACAATATCGTCTGTAACATCGCCTTGCACCACAATTTCGTCTTGGCCTTGGGGATTCTTTGTAACTGACGAGCCGGTAGCAAACTTTTGTGCGAATAGCTTTGCAGCCTTTTTGAGATCGACATCTGGGGTAAGGAACGCGGGGTTAGTAAAGTCAAAACCAAACACAACCCCCGATCACTGCGTTGATCGTGCATCGTTAAACGCAAGATGGTTTTCCCAATAGGAAATATGTCCAAAATGAATAAAGACTTGCTAACCAAATGCTTCCAAACCATGGATAGAGGTGACATGCTTGCGTTTATTACGTTCGATTCGCTTGATCGTGACCTACAATGATGGTGTATGAGTTTACCAGACGGAAAAGGGGTCCTCTGAGCGTGCGCTGATTGATGCCTCGCAGTGGCGACCATTCCCTCGGAGGATTTACAACTCACCTTGGCGGCCTAGCCAATAGGCAGATCAGCTTGATATTAGGCTCAGACAATCAGGGTGTTAAAGTGTACCTTTTTCTTTTTCGAGTCGGCCTCTGCTTTCACATCAGCTTTCGCTTCCAGGTCAGCAGCTTTCTTGTCGAGTTTAGCTTGTGCTTCAAGCGATAGCGCCTCGGCTTTTTGTTGTAGCGCATCTATAAAGTTAAACGCCACAACCCCCGCCAGTTAGATCTCAAATCACAATGAAGAGGGTGGACTTGATACTCCAAGCTGACGGAAACATCGAGGGGACAATCTACGCACCTTCGCTATAGTACTTGTCAAACAAGTCTGGATGCACCTCCTGTAGCCACGCCTTGCACTTTGTGACTGACGAACCAAACTCGCAATATTCCGGGGGAAGTGAACAGACTAACCAGGATCAAACCGATTGTGGACTTGTGGCACGGGAATTAATCGAATACTATTACTCACCTGAACAATATAATACATTTAATGGTTGTATAGCCTGGGATACCTGTTCGGAGCCAGAAAGAACTGAAGCAACCTCTTCTTTTACTGGGGCAGGGGCATTCTGGTGGCCTTTGGGCATGGCGAATCGGGGCAAGAGCAGGGATGGGTTTGATTCCTTAGGTCAGCGCCGTGCCTCAGCAAAGGTGACTCTGCTTACCAAGATATTACCAAGCAACCACAGGGGTGACCCTGCATAAACTCTCCAAGTGTTCGTCCCCCCTGCTCAGAATCACTCCTCGACGCCCATGCACGTCTATCCTGCGGGCGTCTACCCCATTCCCCTTGCTTCCTCACATGGTGAACCACGTCAATCGATAGATCAAGTGCGTATTCCATCATTGGTAGTCACAACAGGGTACATGACGTATTTTATTTATCCAGTTCCGTTCAGCAATCAAACTGAGTCGATACAAATATCTAAGCTATAACAGTGCAGATGCGATATTGGATACAATCAAGACAATGGGAGGCGGATTTAGGCGACCTTGCCTCCAGTCGCGTTTTTGCTGAATAACTTGGCTTTCTCGATCGCAGCCATACCTGCAAAGGTAAAGATAGTTAACATCCGTCTCGGTACCAGAAATACAGCGTGTTGATAAACGTGGGACATAAGATAGAATACCCGAATCAAACGGAATCGAAGTAATTTCTCGGGTTACAGGCGTGTCCTCGTCAACTTATTGACAGGTTTCGGGCAAGAACCACCGGTCGTGGGTAACACGGTGTGGCAGGTCGAGACCAGGGGGAACAGAATGTTACAGGGTCGATATATGTACTCACTTTCTTTGACAAGCATTGCCTTGTATGCCTTGATGTCGATATCTTCCTTGGTCAGGTCCCGAATCTTTTTATTTTTGACCTCCCATAATTCGCGTGCGACCTGGGAAATGAGGCCTATTATCCCAAGAAAGAATTGCACCTCGTCAGATGATCGCTAACGCACAAGCGAGAGAATTCTAGCGTACGGAAGTCGTGCGAGACGATAACGGCGCCACCCTCAAATTCTTTGATTGCAGTGGCGAGTGCATCGATCGAAGTCATATCCAAGTGGTTTGTCGGTTCGTCTGCAGCCCATTTGGTCGTGATCGCGAATTGAACGTCGTTGGGGCAGCCGAATTCGGGTCAACGTATGTACCATTGAGGTATATGGAGGGATTCAGGATCCCGTGGAAACGAATCGCGGTCAATGTCATCGGGTGGCACACATTTATCCACATGTGTAAGCCCGGATAAATTGTCGAAAGGATTAACCCGCCACCGGATCGATCGAGTGATTATCATAACCCCAAGGCGAGAGTTGGGATTATACAATGAATACAAAGTTTGAAAATTTAGGAAAATGAGGGTTAGCACCATGGAGATTCAATCGAGATGCAACGAAGAATGACGTGCGATACCGGAAATTGTAAGCGTCATTAGGGGGTACAGACACCCCAGACGCAGTTTCTACTGGTATTGGAGGCGTCTGAAACGTTAGAGAGGCGCTGATCAAGCTTTGATCATCGCCACTTCTGCGGTTTTCAGTGTGGGGTATGAAGGTTCCAAAAAATGGTCAGGCGCACGGCACGCAGGATCCAAGGTCCAACCAAAATCTCCCCACTACCGCGACACTGAGATCAAATCTGAAGGATATGCTCACCGAATAGCAAAATATGAGGATGTTCCATTGCCAATTGTGAAAATACCACACGGTTGCGAAGTCCGTCGGACAACTGGTTGATTGGCGAGGTCTGGTGTGCGCCGGACAGACCAAACCTTCCAAGTTGTTGACGCCAAAACTGAATTGAAATATTAGTTAGTACCGGCAGGTCAGGTAAATAGAGGATGTCAGAAAGTGAAACCTAGTAAACATGGTGCTGAAATGCACCACCAAGTTACGTTAACCATGATCCAAAGCAGTCGCACCTCATGCACCTAACCCCACTTGTCCCCTGCCCAAACTGCATGTATAATTGAGAATAGAAACGCTAAACCCACCATGATTTCCTTCTCAGGATATTTCTCCTTGTACAGGCTCTCCATGTACTCCAATGGGCTCTTATCGTAGGGAAGCTGATCCGCGCTATGTTGACTATATTTGGCCAACTTCAAGCTCGTATGCTTCGAAACCGTGCCCTCGCATGGCTGAAGAACCCCAGTGATGAGGTGCAATAACGTTGATTTACCGGTACCATTGGCCCCTAGGATTGCCACGCGGGAGTCCATGCTACCGAGTAAAAATTAGGTTTTCAGGTTTGACCATAACACGGGATCCATAATTATGGCGAGGGTAGATTGAGTTCGAGATAGGAAGTCGGCATGCGGTAGTGTTATAAGTAGGCACGGATTTAACCCGCATAAATACGGTTCCAGAAGTGTGCCGAGAAGGTTTAGAAATGCAAGGTCAGTACCTCTCTACACGAGTCACCCGCACTGTCCAGGGGCCGCCGGTGGCGATCCCATCGGAGCGACTGAGGAATATTATGTACTCACTCGATGGACAAGTTGAGATGGTCATACAAGTAATCTTGTGGTTTCCCCGAGTACGAAAACGCGACGTTGTCAAACGAAATGATTGGAGGGGGTAGCTTTCGGATATCCTCGAAGTGGAACCGAAGAGTTTTGGGTTGCTCGATTTTCTCGATCAGACCAGCAGCCTCCATCTTGTCAATGATCTAATATAGGTGAATGTGAGCCACGGGTAGAGCTACTATTTGGCGGGACAAACCTTTTGTTTGCTCTTGGCCTGCTTGACCAAGTTAGCGTAAGTTCCCGCACTAGCAATAAACTTCTTGATATGAGCAATTTCTTCTTGTTGTTTATTGTACGCCTTCATCTGATTAACTTCGTTTTCGGCCTTGGTACGGACATAAGTCGTATAATTACCACCGTAATAAACCAACTAGCAGGGAACTGGCCGTCAGTGTCAATAGAAGCGTATTTAGATAAGATACGAACCTTCTTTTTGGGCGTCAAGTCCATGATATTCGTACAGACGCTGTCCATGAAATCTTGAGAGTGTGATGTGATCTATATTTTTGAAGTGTTAAGGTCCACAGACTCCTCTAAAATCAGAGGATACTTACGACAAGGATGTGATTATAAGTGCTCAGATAAGCTTCAAGCCACACGACTGCGCCAAGATCCAGGTGATTAGCTAAGAGTATCACGTTAGCTTCAGTTAGTCTATTTTTCTAGCCTTCAAACGTACTCGGTTCGTCTGAAACCCGGGAATTGGTGAGTAAATTTAGAGACCTATTTGGTAAATACATACCCAGCAACAAGAGATGTGGCTTTACGAACAAGGCGCGAGCCAGTGAAACACGCATCCTCCATCCACCGGACATATCTTTAGTGGGCTTCTTCATCATGGTTTGAGAAAACCCAAGACCGTGAAGAATGCTTCCCGCTTTGACCTGCCCGGAAGCCACAAGTTAGCGTTCGAGAAAATAAATGGCGTTAGCTGACTTGCCTCAAATGTCGAGGGATCAAGCTCCTCCAGCTCCTCATGAAGAGCGTCAAGGGCTAGTTCGTCAACATCGGGTTCCATACTGAGGTCTTCAATTTTCTTTTCAAGTCGAGCAACTTTCTCCTTGGCCGAGGCAATGATGTAATCAACCGCGTTTATATCTGATGGTTCTGCTTCCCCTCGAACAAGGTAGATCTGTGAGAAGTCACGATGATCAGCATTAGGGTTATCGATACGACGCGTCAAGGAGCTGGTGACCGTCAAGGGACGAGAATCTAAAAACAAGAGTTACATACATCGATGTGGTCGGGAATCTCGATATCCCTCTCAGCCAGAGATTGAAGGAACGTCGATTTACCCGAGCCATTCTCGCCCAAGAGACCATATCTAGAAATTAAAGTTCCGATCAAATCGCACTTTTCCAATGCCCAGCCACGTACCTTTGCCCATAGTTGAGCGATACCTCTGCACCCTCAAACAAGAGCCGACCATGGAAGGAAAGTGTGTAAGAATCAATTTTGATATCTCGTGCCTTGGGATCGGAAACGAGCACTCCGGCAGCACTCCTGTGTAATTACTGAGCGTTGCTTCTATAGTAATGTGTTGATTGCGAACCTGTCTGTTGCAATGGCGAGCTTGGCCATGCTGGTCAAATCATCTGTGCTCGCGTTGACAGAGCCGGGAACACTGGTAAGTGGCGTATTGACGCTCGATCCATTCGCAGAAGCAGTATCCCCTGGTGTCCCAGTCGAGGAACCCTTGTTTGCCTTTGCCGCAGCCTTCGCAGCCTTCTCAGCAAGTCGCTTTTGCTTAGATGCGGACGGAGGCATTTTATTGTGGCGGAGTGGTGGACAAAAGCGAAAATTGAATAGGGTACGATGATCGCCAAAACTTGACCAATCTCATATACCCTACTTCGGCGCTTCACGTGCCAATGACGAAATATTCCTAACCACTACATTTGCTATAATTTCAAGTCTCACACTCCCCAGTATCCATCTTATACATTATACACCTAACATAATTTCAAGAGACGGATAGTGATTGTTAGATATTTTGTACGAGATTAGGCCAAATCGGAGGTTTCCGAGTGGTCAAGCTTGAAAGTCACGTGATGGACGCTGTGACTGAAGCTTGGTTGCTCCTTGGCTCCGCAGAGTCCATACATCAGTACTATGCCTCGACACCCGCTTCCAGGTTTGAAATATAATATTCTATTCGTATATATTGAAAACAGGCCGACGTTTTGGTCTGACCCGATCATCCCAACAAATTCCTCACTCGCAATCCCGAGTTATGCACGTGTCGTGTAGCCAAGATCTCACCCTACCCCAGTAATAGCTTTGTTCCATGATATGCTAGGTACAAGCCCTCCTGTCGTAACTTAGATGTTGCCGCAATTCGTTTCACAGTACACACACACTGGATGTGGCCTACTGCTTTTGTTAGCTTCTGTAAGGCGTACGTTCTAAACGGATGTTCCTACAAAACTCAAAAACAGTGATTAGGCTGTGGCTAAAATCGCATTTACGGGGTCTTACTCAACCCGAGTTATGGTGGCTGAAGATCATTAATTCATCCACGCCCGATAGCCTCATGGGAAACCCATTCAAGTTAACCCATCTAACTCTACATTGCCCACGTGAAACACGGTACAAGGTTGCTCGGTAACCCGGGAATCACGGTATGCCCTCAACCGATTGGCTATAGGTTATTCTCCCCGATACTTGCCTCCCCTGATAGCTACTACGGGCGTGCGTTTATTATTTTGTTTGAAAGGCCATCCAGACACACATTCACCTCCGGTTACGCTCCCAGATATCAAAGACACCAGGATGCCTGAGTGATCTGTAATGGACTTAAGGAAGCGCTCTAAATCTGCTGAGTTAGCTAATAATTCAATGCTACTAGGTAGGCTATTCCCTGCAATGACGTGATAGTAGCCCTGTCGCGGTTACAAGAAGTTAATCATTCACTCGAATTTCGTGCTGTTGATGTTCCAGGAGCTCTGAACCTATCCTACGCCCACATAGACTTCGCTCAAA
>WSTI01004046.1:0-10985 GCA_019616915.1 Ceratobasidium sp. 423
CTTATCTCTTATCCGCAGCGATCTATACTAATCCGCAGTCAATCAGCCTGAGAGTCTTTCTATCGGAGTGTTCTATCCGATAATTCCTATCTACTATCTAACTCCTATCCGTCCGATCCCATGGAGATCCTAGGAGATCCATGGATATCCGAGGGCCTATTCCCGTGTCTACGACAATTACCTTACCTAGTTGTCTAAGCTGAGTTGTGACACTAGGTCAAGCTGTTACTCCTCATCGACAAACGAGAGCACTTGTGTTATTTGCTGTACCCCAAAACGCTGATAGTCCCTGGGTGTATAATAATCAAAAACACCAAAGGATAGGCAGTAGGGATTGGATAGAGATGTTGGTTAGCAATCGTCTGCATACCATGGTGTCTGCACCCTAAGCCCATACACTGTTAGTCAGTCAACTTTCCACTTGCAGAAAACCTGTTACTAATTACGCCTGACCACAGCTGTAATAGTTTAACAAGGACTGTCCAACACTAGAAATGCAGCAAACAGTTAGTGATTTTGCACTTATAAATCTGTATATCTTTGCTTATTGCTTGAGTATGCTCCAGTGTGGGTGGAACACATTTTTTCTCCTATTCTAGATCTTGTTCTTGGTGCCATTTTTGGTACCATCTCTTTCTTCTACAAGGCATGGGATTACGACCAGGCCATTAATGACCTCTCAGGCGCACTCTCCCTTGCTCAGCAATATCACAGGGAAAAGTACAAGCTCATTGATTTATATGACCAGCTCATTGAAATTGTAAACCTATGGGAGGCTCAAATTAATGAGTGTGACAAACAAATCATTGAGCTCCAAGAGGACCTGTTGCAAGCTGACCTACAAGTCAATGCTTATCAAGAGCAGGTCAATACTATTGTCACACAAGGCCAGGGGACTATCCATCCCCACAACTACAAGTTCCTTGCATTCCATAACAATAACAATTGAGCGGAATCGTTACCTCCCTATCAACCCACTTCCCCTCATTACGCTCCAAGTCCTGAGGCATTTATCGAACCAGTGTGTGACCCCCTTTGGTATCCTGCTGATTGTAGCCCCACTCCTGAAAGCAGTGAGGACAAGGTCATCTACAAGCCTGAAGTCATCAATATCTTGTCTGACTCTGAAGATCTTTAAGCCATGTCTTCTGTTTATGACTCCCACCATTCATCGAGGGCCAGATCCCTGACAGCCCATGTTCACATCCCTTGCCCAGTTCACCAAGCCACATATGAGGAAATTGATAACATGAGGCACGATTTAGTGGGATTCAATATGTATAAACTGTTATCGGATGTATATGAATCTATTGCACTTGTCTGGGCAGATGTATGTGAGGTCCAGTCAGAAGTTGAAGCAATGCAGTGGCAGTTCTCTCAAGTACCTGGAGCAGCCATATATGATGCACGGGGATATCCCACCTTCCATAATGTTGACTTCCCTTGAATGGATCTCACCCAAACAATGCTCAACCACATTGAGCAACTGTTCATTCAACATCAAGTCCCCCAAGCACCTGTTCCTGTTGTCCCTCCTGTAGCACCAATTCCCCCTGTGGCTCCCATTCCTCCAGTGATCCTGATTCCTCATGTTGCTCCCACAACAACCTCTGGAGTAAAATATGCTACTCCAGACAAGTATGATGGGAAAAACAAGGAGAAGGCCAAAGACTTCACAATGGCCTGTGATATGTACTTAGATGCCAAGGGACAAGGCCTAACAGATAGGCAAAAAATTAATTTCATCACAGGTTACTTGGAAGGAACTGCTCGTGATTGGGTACAACCCCACCTGAGCCAAGAATGCCAGAACCCTGGTACAGTGGCTTGGCTTAACAATATGGCCTTATTCTGGCGAGAATTCGATAAATGCTTCAGGGATAATAACAAGGCAGAATGGTATTGTCTTAAGTTCCAAGCCTGCAAGCAAACAAAGTCAGTCCAGGAGTATCTATGAGACCTCCAAACTTATGCCATGCCTTTGGGGTATTCTGATGAAGTCATCTGTGACCATTTCTATGATGGCCTCAAGAAGGACATCAAAGATATGATGATGAATCAACTGTTCAATCAGGCAACAGCCACGTTCGAGTGCACCAAGGATCTAGCACTCGAAATTGATAACTACCTTGAATTCTACCGAACCCCTGTGACGTCCTCAGCTCCAAAGGCCACCTCCGTTCCTGCCAACACCCCACACCCATGCTTTAATGTTGGTGACCCCATCTTTATGATGGACAGTGGTTGGGCTAAAAAGGGGATCATCCAATCTATTGCACATGAAGGTTTGGGCCCAGCCCAACCAACTATTAAGTGGAATCAAGGCAGAGTTAGTAACTCCGAGTCATAGATGGAAGAGAGGTGGCATCTGGAAATGTCACCCACTACACCCGTTTCAATATGACTATTGGTTCGCATGAGGAGGAAGTCGAATGCCATGTTACAGATATTGGTAATCATCATATGGTCTTAGGCATGTCCTGGTTCAAAAAGCATAATCCCCTCATCGACTGGGATAAATTGACTATCTCATTCAACTCTCCCTTTTGCACCAAGAAGTGTCTTAAAATTGTGAGTACCCTTGAGCTTAAGGGAGAAGCAACTCTACCATTTCCTTATCACCAGTTCTCCAAGGTATTCTCAGAGGAAGAATCAACTGTTCTTCCTCCTCATTGAGAATATGATTGTGCAATTGAATTAGTAGAAGGGGCTAAACTACGTCATGGTCCTATATTCAAGACAATGATCAAAGAAGATTTAGCTCTTAAGGAAGAATTAGCACAACTTTTAGAATCAGGCTGTATTAGAGCAGGAAGCAATTGGTTGTCAATTACTGAAAACGAAATGACAACACAATCAAAAATGTTTACCCCTTACCCAGGCCTGATGACTTAATGGCAAAAACCAGGGGAGCCAAGATTTTCACCAAGCTAGACCTGAGATGGGGTTACAACAATGTCTGAGTAAAAGAATCTGATGTATGGAAAACTGCATTCAGAACTAAATATGGACTATTCGAAACCCTGATCATGCCATTTGGCCTCACCAATGCCCCAGCTGCCTTCCAACACTTCATGAACTCAATATTCAGAGACATGTTAGATGTCAATGTGGTTATCTATCTTGACAACATATTAATATTTTCCCAAAAGGAAGAAGAACATCAAGGACATGTTGAAGAAGTGCTGCGAAGATTGGAAGCAAACCAGCTATTCTGTAAAGGGTCTAAGTGCTTTTTCCATAAGAAGGAAGTCGACTATCTGGGAATCATAATCTCTGTTGATGGATTCTCTCTTGACAAACTTAAAGTTGCTGCAGTGTGGGAATGGCCCATCCCTGAAACCAAGAAGCAGATGCAAAGCTTCCTAGGGTTTGCTAATTTCCTATGAAGATTTGCCAAGGACTTCAGTATTATTGCTAGACCACTCAATAATCTTCTGAAGAAAGATGCTGAATGGGTTTGGGGGAGAGATCAACAAGTTGCATTTGAAGGGCTAAAGAAAACAATTACAGAAGCCCCAGTGTTGGTACATGCAGATCCTTCGAAGCCCTACTTCTTAGAAACTGATGCATCAGGAGTGGCCATGGGAGCAGTCCTAAGCCAAAGACAGGAAGATGGCCACCTACACCCCATGGGATATATGTCCAAGTCATTCAAAGACACTGAGAGAAACTATGATACACATGATAAAGAGCTCTTAGCCATTATTTGAGCCTTGGAATTCTGGAGAATCTTCCTGGAAGGAATGATACTCCCCATCACCATATTTACAGATCATCACAATCTTGAGTATTGGCAGGACAGCTGAAACTTCAACTGCCAACATGCATGATGGCACATCCTGCTTGCAAATTATAACTTCCAAATTCATTATTGCCCAGGTAAACAATCAAACAAGCCAGACACATTATCTAGAAGAAGCAACCATCTTGACATACTGCCAGAACCCCAGATTATGCTTCCCAAGGAGGTATTTGCTAATGCTGCAGCTATTGACACTGACACCCACATTCAAACCTTAATCAAAGCCACACTAGATCAAGATGAGAGTCTCGAAGAAATCCTACACTTCTTCCAAGTTAAGCAGGAAGAAGCACCTACATATATCAAGAAATCATTTAAGGACTACTCAATGGAAGGAGGCTTACTTTTCTATCAAGAAAAAATCCTAGTACCTGCAGATGAAACCATCAAGAAATCCATACTACAACTTTACCATGATAGCATCATGGCAGGACACCCTGGAAGGCAGAGAACATTAGAACTGATCAATCGAAAATACTATTGGCCAGGCATGCAAGCCTGGGTATACTCATATGTGGATTCTTGTGAGGAATGCCAGAGAGCCAGGGCCCCCAAGAAACCAAGCCTACCCCTACAGCCCCTCTCTGTGCCAGATCACCCCTGGCAACAAGTTTCATATGATATGATAGTAGGGCTACCCAATGACCAAGGTAATGATGCAATCCTGGTCATAGTGGACTCATTCTCCAAATATGGGATTTTGATCACCTGCAGTTCCACCATCAATGCCAGTCAAGTGGCTGATCTATTCCTAAGATCTGTATGGGCCAACCATGGACTACCCAAAAGCATGGTATCTGATAGAGGTACAGTATTCCACAATAAATTCCTCAAGGCACTCTATCAGAAACTAGGCATAAAACCACACTTCTCCTCTGTGTATCACCCACAAAGCGATGGCCAGACTGAATGAATGAACCCAGGAATAGAATACTTCCTGAGAGTTTTCTGTGGTAACCAAAGAAAGGATTGGACCAGGTGGTTACCTATGGCCCAGTTTGCATATAACAACACCACCCACAGTGCAACTGGCATGTCCCCATTCAAGTGCATATATGGGATTGAACTGGAATTTTCTCCCACCAAGGTCAAAACTGAAGTACCAGAGGCAGAAGAAAGAATGGACACATTGGAAAAGGTCAGGGAAGAAGCTGCAAGTGCACTCAGACTTTCAACAGAATACATGACAAAAGGCAAACCAACAGAAGTACCAGTATCTTTTGAAATTGGGGAGGAAGCATGGCTCGATGCCAAGAATATTAAGCTAAAAACTAAATCAGCCAAACTCAATGACAAGAGACTAGGTCCCTTCAAAGTCATTGAAAAAATTTCAGATTTAGCTTACAGGCTAGAGCTACCAGAGTCCATGAAAGTGCACAATGTTTTCTACCTGGGATTACTATCCAAGGTCAAGAAGGACAGTAAACACCCATTCAAATCCAAACCACCACCAATCTGTTCTAGACAGTTATGCTAGTTAACTGTCCTCCTATTGACCAGGTGAGAGTACTTGCCTGGACCTAAATGTGACATTTGCAACTGATGGGTGCCCAAGTGAGCAGCAGAAAGGAAAAGTCAGATAAGTCCCAAGGTGTTCTAATCACCTGGGAATGTGTGGATGTCAAATGAGGGATATTCGACCTGGTGTCCCAAGGTCGAATTCTACCCTGTATATATACATAGTCCTTATCTATCTACATGAGTCATTCAGCTTTAAGGCCATGAGAATACATTCAAGTCATGATAAGAGTAGCCAATAAGACTGAAGTCTCAGTCAGCTATCTCTTATCCACAGTCAATCAGTCTCCTATCTAAGTCCATTGGAGTGTTCTATCTGATCCTAATGCCTCCTATCTATATCCTGTAACTCCTATCTGTCCTATCCCATGGAGATCCTAGGAGATCCATGGATATCTGAGGGCCTCATCCCATGTCTATGACACTGCTCCCCCTCTAAGGCCTTTGGAGGATTCAAAGGCCTTTTTCAATAGATTTTGGTGATACTTTTGTAAAATTTTCTCAGTGTTTTTGAGGTTTTCCTTTGGCTCCCAAGTGTTGCTTTCTGGGCCATATCCTTGCCATTTTACCCTGTACCACCATTCTTCCTCTCTTCTTTCATGATCCACTATGGTTTCTACCATGTATTCTTCTTCCCCATCGATAGTTACTGGAGGTGGTTTTGTCTTGAATGGATGTTTACTATCTTTTTTGACCTTAGATAGTAATCCCAAATAGAATACATTATGGACCTTCATGGTTTCTGGTAGTTCTAATCTGTAGGCCAGGTCTGATATTTTTTCAGTAACCTTGAATGGTCCTAGTCTTTTATCATTGAGTTTGGCTGATTTGGACTTCAGCTTGATATTCTTGGCATCTAACCATGCCTCCTCACTGATTTTGAAAGTGATTGGGACTTCTGTTGGCTTGTCCTTTGTCATGTATTCTTTGGATAGCCTCAAGGCACTTGTGGCCTCCTCCTTGACCTTTTCTAGGATATCCATTCTCTCTTCTGCTTCTGGGATGTCAGTCCTCACTTTGCTGGTGGAGAATTCTGGCTCTATTCCATAGACACATTTGAAAGGGGACATGCCTGTGGCACTGTGCTTTGCATTGTTGTATGCAAATTGTGCCATGGGTAGCCACTTGGTCCAATCCCTTCTTTGGTTTCTGCAAAAGATCCTTAAGAAGTATTCAATGCCTGGGTTCATTTTCTCAGTTTGTCCATTACTTTGGGGATGGTATGCAGAGGAGAAATGAGGTTTGATTCCCAGTTTCTGATAAAGGGCTTTAAGAAATTTGTTGTGGAATACTGTTCCTCAGTTGGAGACCATGCTTTCCAGGAGACCATGATTAGCCCATATGAATTTGAGAAATAGGTTGGTGACTTGTCCTGCATTGATTGTAGAACTACAAGTGATTAAGATTCCATATTTGGAAAATGAGTCTACTATGACCAAGATGGCATCATTCCCTTGGTCGTTAGGTAGTCCTACTATCATATCATATGAGACTTGCTGCCAGGGTCGGTCTGGGACAGAGAGGGGTTGTAGGGGTAAGCTTTGTTTTTTTGGAGCCCTGGCTCTTTGGCATTCCTCACAAGAATCCACATACAAATATATCCAGGCTCGCATCCCTGGCCAGTAATATTTTCGGGTAACCAGTTCCAATGTTCTCTGTCTCCCAGGGTGCCCTGCCATGACACTATCATGGTATAGTTGCAAAATAGATCCTTTGATGGGTTCATTGGCCAGGACTAATATTTTGTTTTGATAGAATAGTAATCCTCCTTCCATGGAATAGTCCTTAAATGATTTTTTGATGTATGGTGCTGCTTCTTCTTGTTTAACTTGGAAGAAGTGGAGGATTTCTTCCAAACTTTCATCCTGGTCCAATGCTGCTTCAATGAGGGTTTGAATGTGTGTGTCTGTATTGATGTATGCAGCATTGGCGAATACTTCCTTGGGAAGCATGATTTGGGGTTCAGGAAGGATGTCAAGGTGATTGCTCCTTCTGGATAGGGCATCTGGCTTATTGGATTGTTTGCCAGGACAATAGTGTATTTGAAAATTGTAATTGGCAAGTAGAATATGCCATCGTGTGTGTCGACAATTAAAGTTCCTACTATTCTGCCAATATTCGAGGTTGCAGTGGTCAGTAAAGATGGTTATTGGGAGGATGGTTCCTTCCAAGAAGATCCTCCAGAATTCTAAAGCTTGAATGATTGTGAGTAGCTCCTTGTCATGTGTATCATAGTTCCTTTCAGTGCCTTTGAAAGATTGGCACATATAGCCTACAGGATGGAGTCTGCCGTCTTCCTGTCTTTGGCTAAGCACAGCTCCCATTGCTGCTCCTGATGCATTGGTCTTGAGGAAGTAAGGCTTATTTGGGTCTGCATGTACTAGTACCAGGGCTTCAGTAATAGTTTTCTTTAGACCTTCAAAGGCAATTTGTTGTTCTTCCCCCCAATTCCATTCTGCATCCTTTTTTAGTAGATTGTTGAGAGGTCTGGCTATGATACTAAAATCCTTGGCAAATCATTGGAGGAAGTTTGCAAAGCCCAAGAAGCTTTGGAGTTGCCTTTTATTTTGTGGAGTAGGCCATTCTAAGACTGCTGCTACTTTGAGTTTGTTGAGGGAGAATCCATCAACCGAAATAATGATTCCTAAGTAGTCTACTTCCTTCTTGTGGAAGAAACACTTTGACCCTTTGCAAAAGAGTTGGTTTGCTTCTAACCTTCTTAGGACTTCTTCAACATGCTTTTCATGGTCCTCTTCTTTTTCCAAAAAGATCAGGATATTGTCTAGGTATATAACCACATTAACATCCAACATATCTCTGAATAAAGAATTCATAAAATGTTGAAATGCAGCAGGGGCATTGGTAAGACCAAATGGCATGACAAGTGTTTCAAATAATCCATATTTAGTTCAGAAGGCAGTTTTCCAGACATCTGACTCCTTGACTCGAACATTGTTGTATCCCCATCGCAAATCTAGCTTAGTAAATATCTTGGCTCCCCTGACCTTGGCCATTAGGTCATCAGGTCTTGGTAAGGGGTAGACATTTTTGATGGTATTGTCATTTAGTTTTCAGTAGTCCACAATGAGTCTCTTTCAACCATCTGCTTTGGGGACAAACATTACTGGACTTGATATACTGGATTTGCTTGGTCTAATCTTCCCATGTCTGAGTTCTTGTTCAATCCATTCTTTTAACTCAATAGATTCAGAATTGGTCATAGCATATAGAGGTGAGTTTAATTTTCGATCTTTGTCCTTGAGTTTGATGGTAATATCATATTCTCGATGTGGGGGAAGTTTGGAGAATTCTTCTTCCCCAAAGACTTTGGCAAACTTGTGATACTGGATAGGTATATCCTTGAGGGGGTCTTGGTCTGCATCCTCTTCAGTTGTGATTTCTACTAATTCAGGAAATTGGAGCATTTCTTCTACCCAATCAATAATTGGGTTATATTCTCATAGCCAGTTATTTCCTAAGATTAGTTGATTGTGACCAATGTTGGTGATAAGAAAGTCACATTTGTTCTTTCTCCCTTCACAAATGAATTTAAGGGAGACCTTCCTCCATACTTTTCCTTTGCGTGGTGAGGACCCATCAAGCATGGTGATGACACATGGTCATTGTAAGGTGATTGAGGGTAGTTTAAGTTTTTCTACTAGTTTTGGATGTATAAAGCTAGCAGTAGCTCCAGAGTTGATTAGGGCTGTCAGGGGTTCTACATCAAAGTTTACTAAAGATATGTTGGTGTAGAAGAGTGGTCTATTGGACTCCATAGTATTGTACACATATTCTTTATAAACTTCTTCTGAGGTCTTCACATCTGTAGACATGCAAGACCTCATTCTTTTCCCAACTTGGCCTCTACCTTGACTTCTTCTAGCTTGTCTTGTGCCACTTTGGCACTCTCCTTCTTAACCTCTCTTTTTTCTTCTTTCTTGAGTTTGGATTTTTTCCATCTGTTGGGACATTCCTTGATGTTATGTCCTGATTCACCACATTTGATACATAGTCCTTCTTTTCTGCAGCAGTCCCTTTCTTCTTGGTCAGTGAAGTTTTCTTTGTCAACTACTTTTTCCTTGGTAGTTGATCCTGCTCCTTGTGAGGTAGATTTGCCCTTTTCTTTGGTTTTTTCCTTTTTAGGGCGACTTTCCTCATTTTCATGATGAATGGCATCGATTCTTTGAGCAGCATCGATTAGTCCTTGGAGAGTAGTTGGCTGAGTTTCCCATTGGGACAAGATTTCTTTTACCTTCCAATGAAGGCCTCTCATGTATTGTCCCATATAAGCTGCCTCATTCCAATTTAGATCTGCAGTGATAGTTCTAAACTTGGTAGTATACTCAACAGTGGTACCTGTTTGGGTTAGCTCAACTATTTTTCTTGCAGCTGCCCTTTCGGCATCTGGGTCTCCAAAGGCAGCTCATAACCCATCCATAAAGTCCTTCATTGGGGGCTGGCTGATATAGTGTTTCTGTTAGGAGTTTTCTTTGGAATGGAAAGCCCCAGTCAGCTGCTTTGCCATCCAGTAGGGTGAATAAATGGAGGATGAGTTCTTGTTCAGTGTCAAACTCATCCTCATATCTTTGGGCCCATACCATGGCATCCAGTAGCCATTTTTTTACATCTTTTGGTACAATGCTCTTGAGTTTGGAAGGGGTCTCGACTTTATACTTCTTTTTCTTCTTCTCCTTGGGTTCTTCTTCCCCTTCTTGTTCTGTAGTGGCTTCTCTAGAGCAGAAGCAGGTTCTGGGTTTCTCTGGTTCTTTGCTATCCCCTCTTGGAAGAGTGGATGGTCCTAAGATTCTGGAACTATCAGTCGGCTGGGGAGGAAAGGTCCCAAAGGAACAGGCAGTCGTTGCCAAACTCATTCCCAGACCACTTGTTGGTCAGGGAGTTTGTTCTTCTTTTTGTTTCCCTTTACTCCTCCTAGGGGTAGATATGGAGAATTCATCTTCATCTTCCTCCTCTTCCTCTTCTTGTGCTTTATCGTCAGCAGTATCTCATGCTGCAGTGGCAATGGTTTTGATATCGTCAAGTCTAACATAGATATGTTTGACTTGCTGCTCGACATAGTTCCTGAACTGACTAATGAGTTCTTGTAGGGCTTGATTTTCTAGGTGGAGAGATTGTAGGGTGGTGTCGGGTTCTTGGATTGATTCTGACATGGCTGGTTCTTGACTGCTACTTCGACTTCTTGCAATGGTACATTCTTCTTGGGTACTTGGGTAGGGTTGTGGGATAAACCTACCCCTTTGATCACATTTAACTTGTTTGGGAGGAATTTTTTAATATTAGCCATTGTTTTGGAGGTAATTGTTAAGTGCGATTCTTGATCTGAATGTGATCAATCTGAGGGTAGGGTGGTTGGAGATAGTTGATGTGCTAGTCGAGGGTTGGGGTTCCTTGTTCGCAATCCTTCTTTGGTATAGCTCATGTGAAAGGCCTGATAAGAGATTTGGAGTAAAACAATTGCAATAAAAGTAGACTCCTAAATTATCTCTATATACAATTGTAGTGGGGAGGTGGCACATTCACTCAAGTGAATCGAGGGGAATCGAAAAATTATGCTTTTGTTCTGTGTATCAAGGGACCTAGAAACTGTGCCCACACCCTACTCCTAGTTTAGTACCAAGCTCACCCATCACTTTTTGGAGTAAGA
>WSTI01004047.1:0-10956 GCA_019616915.1 Ceratobasidium sp. 423
CTCCTCACGGCTTGACCTCTTGTCTACGAGGACTTAGCCAATAACATCTGTTCTCTATCCACCCATACCCTAGCCCAGACCCCCTTGACGGGTCAAGTGCGTCTTTTACTTAGTAAACCATAACCCCGGGCCCTCGTTCGCCCTCTCCACCTGTCAGTCACCCTTCGTCGGTGCATATAAGCCATCCTATACCTATAGGGTGCATAAGTCGATTGGTATATACGGCGTAGCCGCCAGTCGCATATTCCTAGGGTTACGTTTACGAACCCTTTGCGTACCTTCTCCTAGTTGTCCAAGCTGAGTTGTGACATTGCTCTGCAACGCCTCAACCTCCCACCTCAGATCCATTTCTACATCACATGCTCTCAGTGCTCATGCTTATATCGCCAAGGGGTGGGGGTGGATGTTCCCGACAAGTGTACCGCTAGTTATAAGGGCGCAATTTGCAATACGGCTCTATTCGAGGAAGTATTCCGGGGGGACAAAAACCGAAAGCGGCCCATCCACCGCTATACTCACCAACCTTTTGAAGACTGGTTAGGCGAGCTCTTACTTCGACCAGACACAGAAGAACTCCTTGAATCAACTGGTCCATCACTCAAAGATATATTAACTGATGTCTGGGATGCCCCTTATCTATCGTCCTTTCCAGGTAATGGGGAGGAGAATTTCTACAGTGCGCCACCTGGTGAACTTTGTCTATGTATGCTCTTGTTTCACGATTTCTTGAATCCCTTGGGGAACAGAGCCTCTGGAAAAGTACGAAGCATAGGTTCATTTTATATGATTTGTTTGAACCTTCCTCCCCACATGCGCTGTGACACCTTGGTTGCCTACCTTGCTTCCATGGTCCCTGGTCCCTCCGAACCAACAATGTCCGACTTACACCACTTTGTCCGCCCAATCGCTGATAATATGCTTGAGTTGTACTCTCCTGGTATCTGGATCAAACGGACACACAAGTACCCAAACGGAAGGAAGGTTCGCATGGCTGTTCCTTTGAATACACTAGACACTCCGGCAGCTCGAGCGTTCAATGGATTTGCTAGTCATAGCCACAAGTGTTTTTGCTACCTGTGCTCGGCGGTGCTTAGTCAAATTCATCACACTGATTTGAGCCATTTTCATTTGCGCACAATGGAAACCCATCGCGCCCATGTTGCCGAATGGGTAAATGCTCCCGACAGCACTACACAACGCAACTTGTATGACCAGCGTGGGGTTCGAAATGCTGAATGGCTCAGATTTGAGTATTATGATGCGTTTGTGGGGACTATTCTGGGACCCATGCACTGGACCAAGAACATATTAGAGAAACACCTCCACCGAAACATGGCATGGAGTTGGTCTCTCCCTTCTGGAGTGCCCGAGGAGCCTGACCTATCACGTCCGATCTCAGAATTGGAATACAAATGGGGAATGCGAGCAATGGAATGATGTAGTGAAGAAGAGTTTCTAGATTCAAAATTACCAGAGCCTCTTGTCCGATATTTGTGCTGTCAACACGATATCTTTGAGGCTGGCTTAGCGACTGGCCATTTGCTCTCTCAGCTCAATCAATGGGTAAGAGCACAGTTATTGATTTTCCCACATCACATTCTATTTCTTACACTCCGACCCCTATTTTGACAGAGGAAAGACGAAGGGTGGATAAACGAAGAAGGCTTACCCACAAATCAAACACCGGGTGTTCCTGTGTCAGTGGCAAGGGCACATTATTACGTTAGCAAAGCTTCAAGTGCCGATCAATTAAGAAGTTCTTCCAAGTCGGATTTGATCTATTTATGCACTCAGTTTGGGCTCCCATCTACTGGAAATAAACCAGAGCTAGCCAAGCGGCTTTGCGCTTACTATGTGCATAAACCATAACATTTATGTTCAGTATTAACAAATGGTTACAGGCTGATATTCGAGTTCAAGATATTGCCGAGACCATCCCAAGATCAAAATCCAAGAAGGAGAGAGTGTCAGTCTTGGGTGCTGATGAATTAATGGAGATTCGGAATGACATGGGCCGGACAACTCTCCCCCGCTGGCTCAAGTACCCACCCAAAAATTTTGCAAAGATCACTCATGGCAAGCTTCAAGCCGAGGAATTTAAAAGCCTGGCTATGGTGTCTTTTGTTATCACCTTGGTGCGGCTTTGGGGTAAATCGCCCATTGGTCCATTACGCGAACGCTTGGACAACTTTCTTCATCTGATGCTAGCCATGCGAATACTTGCCTTCCAATCGTTGACCGAGTCTGACATTCAAGCTTTTGAACACCACTATCAAATTTATCTCCGCGACCTGGTGCGCCTATATCCCTATGAGTCACGTACACCAGTTCAGCACATGGGGCTACACATGCCAAGTTTCTTGTGTGCACTGGGACCAAGCACTCGTTATACAGAGAGTACATGCGAGATGTTCAATGGCTTAATTCAGGATATTGGTACAAACTTTAGGTTTGGTTAGTAGTAGTTCAGCTTCTCAGGCTCCTTGCTAATTATTGTCTATATATCACAGGCGACTTGGAATATACGGCACATCGTGAATTCATCATTGCGAGTCGTTTGAAAGGATTTATTGCTCAAGACGATCTTTACAGATTCCTTGGCTCTTTTGGCCACATTGCTCGTACTTATATCAACAGGCGAATCCCATCCCAAGTCGGCAAGGGTTGGCACACATCTCATGCAACAGACCCGGTTATTCTTGAGCCTCAGACCAACCAACATCTGAGAGCCTGGGCGACTTTGCGGCGGACTCAAAACTTTACTACGCACGCCTTCAAATGTTTGAGAATTTCTCAGGGAAACGTCCATTATGCACCGTACACCACGTCTACAGGTGATAGTTGTATTTTATTTGCCAGTGACGGTCCAAATGAACTACAACCTGGACGGATCGATTTCATTCTCGAAGAGCCGAAAGATGCTGTCCCCTCTGGCGCGACAGCTCGAATCGTTCTACTTGTTCGCCCATTTGCTCCTTTAAGTCCCGGGGACACCTTTTATGACCCATATTGGAACCACCCAATCGTCGGAAAGGACAGCTCTGCGATTGCGAAGCTGTATTATGACAACATTACCGATGTCACATTCGTCATCGAACCTAGAGACATAGTGTCTCACATTGTGGTGTGCAACTACTATGACCCCAAAAAAACGATAAGTCAGGGGTGTGTTGTCGTGTTATCCCTCGATTTGGTAAGAAAATGGCTATTTGTTCACCAATTATATAGTTGGCTGACACTCGATTACACAGAAACATGAACGGTATTCCTGAATTGTACTCCCATCCTAAATTGTACTTCCATCCGCTGCATCAAGCGCAGTAATTTCAAATGAGAACCGGTGGGGGCTGAAATGAAACCAGATCCAGACCCCATTAGACCGGTAATGATATAGCTATGCGATTCGGTCTAATCAGAGTATACAGGAAGGCAGTAACAGGACTTACAAGTACCACGATTGAAAAAAGGCTTATAAGCCAATACACCCAGCCCAAAACCTTGACAATCGCAATGACTGAAGTCTTGATGGAACCTTGCTTAGGTAATTCAACCTCATGCGTGTGTCTCGTGGACCTGCCGCTGGGAAGTAGCTTCATCCGCTTCTGGAGAGCTGCAAGGGAAATTAGAGTTAATATTAATGATGCAGAAAGAAGAACTAACCAACAAAGTCGTTGATAGCTGCCTGGCTGCGAGCGTACCCCATAATAATGTGCTTCAAGCCAGGGCCGACGACCACAAGATAGATACCAGCTTCCGAAGCCTGTCGTTAACCGAATGCACAAGTGAACAGTCTGAATAAGTATCGAATCATTTCTAAATGTTAAGTACTCACAATGATCTGGCGAATGAGATGAGCTGCCGCTACCAGAGACATGAGCTTCAAAAAGAGTCTGATCGGACGTTAACGTTGGGTGCTCACGCCAGAATTTAGGTTGGATAGGGTTGATCTTTTCCCCATCAGTCGTCAGCAGGTATAAATGACCAGTTGAATCCACCATCATAATTGCGTTGGTGGAATCGCCAAGGATAGTGGGACAAGGGGCCGGCATATGGAGATCAAGATTTGATGGCATCGTTAAGATTCTTGCTTGGTCATAAAGAGGTCCCTCAGGACTGACTCGCCAGATGTGGATGACTTGGTCATTTGAGAACCCACAAATATATAGATGATCGGAGGGTATGGCATAATTAGTTCTGTATAGAGACTTAGTGCGACTACCATCATGGAAGGGATTGGAGGACTGACATGGTAAAAGTATCGAACGCATAGTATGATTTTATATTTGCCTTCCAAACACTACGTTGCGGGGTCAGGATAGGAAAGCTCGGACAAGTGCCTCTGACATACATAAAACCCTTTTCAGTCCCAACCATGACAACTTTGTCCTTGTCACTGAGGATAAGAACAAATTTGATGAGCCACACCCGTTCGTCAACCAGCGAGGATATATGCGGGACCAATTGGCGTTTGATGGGGCAACGCTCAAGTTGGAGATGGAACATGTAGACTTCATCGTCGTAGGCGAAAGCAAAGAACCCAGATTGAACATCATATGACATATCGATAATCGGGCACTTGCGCTCATGGATCAGAAGGTTTATGTCAGCGATGCCGGTGTCCACCCCCTGTAATGATAATTAGCATAGCTAGAAATGGTAATTTAATAACCTAAACTTACACAAGTCCAATCGGTGACAACCCTAACAAGATAAACCTCGCCAAAAACCGTGCCTAAGAAAACTTGATTGTCACTCATCCAATGTATGGCCATGACACAAGTGTCTTTGCTGAAGGTCATGCAGCCAACATGGCGAGCAGCTTTGACATCAAAGAAAACAAGACAGCCAGTCTTGCTGGCTATTGCTAAGTAGGTGCCCAGTGTGGACACGGCGGCTGCTACGGCTCCGGTCAAGTCCGAATTTTCCAAGTGCTCGTATAACAACTCGAGTTTGCCGGGCAAAGGCTGGTTCGAAGGGCCGTTCGTCAGGGTCGAAGGCGATTCCAATGGCTCATTGTCCCCAGCATGGGAAGAAGTAGGCTCGGGGAAGTTCGAATCGAAAGTCGCCTCTGGGATCATAGCAAGGGGTTCAGGGGTCTCAGGGGTTGACTCACATGAAGCAGGCCTGGTGATGATATTAGACAAGTGAAGTTTGTCCATGTTGGGGACATCAATGTGGGGCAAAGTTGACGGAGTTGTTGACATTTCGATTCAGAGCAGAGGTGAGCAACTGGGGAAGAGTAGCTAGACCAAGGTGACTTCGGATACAAGAGATTGTGCCCTTTTAAAGGTGAGCTGAACCAATACACCCTCATGCCCTTGTTCCCAGGATAGGAGGCCCTCGTGTGCCATGCCGCATACTCCAGTCAACACTATTTGTCATGATTCGTCGTCGCCCATCTTGGTTTGTCACGGTTTGTCGTGGTTCGCCATGGTTCGTCACAGTTCGCCACAGTTCGCCACGGTTCGCCACGGTTCGCTGTGGTTTGCCACGGTCCATATCTCTTTGTCTAAGTAGGTTCGTCGTAACTCAGCATGGTTTGACACAGTCCATTGTTCTTTGTCCAAGTAAGTTCATTTCCGTGCAGCCCCATTCGTTGGGGGACCAAGCAAATTCAGCAGTTGAGTCTCATGCTCACCCGGGATGATCTTAGTTGAGTATATTGCGAAGGCTGGTGAAGTGTGATCCGAATTCTCCATGTGAATAGCCAAGCGTATGGATCAATACAACTGTGAAAAAGCGGAAGGAAATATGCCCGATTTGGGTATTGTTGTGATTTTCACAAGATCTTCGAGAACCAGAAGTTGTGAGACAATGGGAAGTGATTAAGGACAAATTAGGATCATAGTCTGGCTCCTCGATGGCCACCATCAAGGGTTCAAGGTCCGAGGGTTTGGATCAAACCGATGCTTCACCTTGTTTACATCTATTGACACATTCCACAAGACTTCGCATTCCACAAGGCCAACCAGTGACCGACCCCTTCGTATCCACCAAGTCCTCCCCTACTCCTCTAGGCTAGCTAAGGGATTCCCTCCTCTGTTAATATTGGGCCAATTAAAACCTATTAAAGTAACTGACGATATTCAATGGGCGACTCGAACATTCCAGTGAGTGCTAGAAGTATCATAGCCTAAGCCTACTTTGATCATAGTGTCATAATAATCTCGCTACACTAGCAACCAGGTAGCTCGTGGAATCGACCAATGATTCAGGGAGGAGATGGTTGGTTCAATCATGGTGGACCTAGTGAACCGATGCCGCCAGCCCTTCCTCCTGGATATCTGCCCCCGCCACCTATCCAGGCCCCGTCGGGCCTGCCCCCTGGACCTGAATTGGTTCCTCCACCTCTTCCTCATAATAATTTAAATCCAGTATGTATGCATTGCTATAACCAGCAGATCTGTCACTTATGTATTTTTCCACAGCTACATGTACCTGTCGTACATTTACCTTCTCAGACACCATTTATCCCATTAAATGCGCATCCAGCACTACTGGTGAGCTTCTCGTTCGAAGCTAAAGCTCCCAACTTCGTCTCACCTTGAAATTCTGTGGACTTTTCACCACTTAGGAGACTGGGCGTGAGCCCACAGCTCGAACTGTTTACCCACGATTTCAGCCTTATGGGCGAATGCCAATGACAGATGCCGGTGTATGTCTCCTCTTTTATCTTTGCTATCTAAGGGTTAACCCCCAACTATCTAATATCTGGAACCACAGTTAGATGGACAAGCAGGAGCAAGCTACTCGATTCCTCAACTTCAAGCCGCTAACACTCATTCAGGTCCCCAGCCAGAGGCATATTCACATTACGCCTCTGGGCAGCCTGCTGTCAGTGCTTTGCCTCAACGCTTGTCAAAGTACTCCAAGGCCGTAAGTCATCCATAAATTTGATGTTCTTGAGAGTTAGTGACTAGATGGTTGGGATTAGTTGAAATCTATGGCTTCAAAGCCCACAAGCCTTCAAGTATGGTGTGATCTCCACTTACGCTTTGTCAATTACTAATGGGTGGCATTATTTGTGGACAGTCGGAGAGAGCAGAACGACCGAAACAACTTGTGAGCCCTTCAATGCATGTATCAGATTCCCTCCTTATATCGAGTATTAGCGCAAGCGAGCCCGCAAGGAGATAGAAGGCCATTCCACCGAAGACATTCATGGCCCGGAGATTGAACTGGAACGCGCCACTGGTAAGTACCATCCACAACCACTTTATGTGTGCCTCTTATCGATTTTTCGATATTATACAGTGCTTAACAAAAAAGGAGGAGCATCGCAAGTGGTAAGCGCTGCTGTTAGCCCAGTTCGACATTTAATACCAAGTATTTGCATGTAGGGACCTTCCGTTCTTATTAACGAAGCTACAAAGAAGCTAGCCACCCCGCGGCCACCAACAGGTCCTTCCTTGCATGATGGAACTAATGCGCGACCCTTGGCAGCATTGGAGCTACAGCCGAATACCCCACTCGAGTTACGACCCACCGATGCGGAGCTCAAGACACGCTCTATTCAAGGCAATCCCACGGTCTTAACACATGCAGCCTTAGTAACCTCGGTTGGCCCTGCTCAAGTCATTTCATCCCCAAGTCGCCCTTCAAGTCTTTTTTCGGCGCACTCTGTAAACTCTCCTCAAAACCCTGCCCCTTCGTTGCCTCACAATGCATCCGGCTTACACCTGGCCCAACCCTCGAACGTTACTACTGGCTCCCCCAAGGTTATTACACCTATACTCATTGGTGCGACCACTCCCTGAAGCCCCCCAGTCGCATTACTGCTAGCTACAGGTGCGCATAATGTCACTACTATTGGCACTTATCGCCATGACTAATTCTCCAAATACCTTTAAAACAGTCCTGGATGTCAACCCACCGCCAGCTGGTAATTTGCCAGCGATTCCAGTTACGCACCAAACGGGAAGTCCAGATCCAAATGACCATGAAATGGCGAATGCGGATGAGCGTGAAGACGGGGACGATCACGACGATGATCACCAGGATTTAATTAGTAGCATTTACGAAGATAACGAGGATGCGCGTTGGGTAGGCCTTTGTTGGTTCAATATTAATGTGAAGCTAATACGAGTTTTATTTAGAGCAAACTGTATGATATGATGCGTCGAATGGCTATTGTGCAAAACAACCTTGTTCAGAATGTTCAGAGGATCAATGAACGGGTCCAAAACCAGACTGCCTCAACGTCCAAAACCCAGGCCGAGATCAAGGGGAAAGCAACGTCTCATATTTCCCCTCCTGAGCCTACACTACCCATCGAATGGGATCAGACCGTCGAGTGTCTGCTACCGGCTGGTCGACAACCCCATGACAAGAGACTGGTGATGTTAATGGTATAGTCATAAACGCTTAATGGGCCGAATCTCATACATACAACAGGGATTGATCCGAGAATATATATCCACACTTCTTGGTCGCACCTCGGTCAAGGATCCCTTGCCTCACCCTCCCCCCCGATCCCAGCCATGCTCCTTGGATAAACTTGGACTTCGCCTAGATGAGAGCGAACAAAGTCCTTACAACTTATTGGTGGCTAAATTAATTGCGCAATACATTATCAATCACGAGCCCGGGCTCCTGTCGAATGAAGAGATTAAATCGCTTCCCAGCCTGGTTTCCGGACACATCAAGTACTTGTGTCGGCGCTATAAGAACGAGAATCGAGTCGATGCGGAACAATTTAACCGGAGGCGCCTGAAGCGATGCAGCGCTGACTCGCAAAAGCGTACTGTGAGTTTATCCTTGTATTTATTTTATGGCTGGGTCACTGATGGCAATGGTTTTTTTTAGTTGTATGAGAACCGACTTCAGGTTATTGACTGTTTCAAGGTGGTGCTGAATCATCATCGACAATTGATTGTGCAGCTGGGCGTGGATGGGACCAGTTCCGACGAGGAAGATTACACCAATCCAGGTGTGTACAAGATCATAAACAAGAGGGAACTTTCCGATGAAGTTACCCAGCTCAAACAGTAAGTATCATTCAAGCCTAAGCAGTATCGACACAGAGTCACACTACTATATAAGGAAACTTGATCACGTCTATGCGCTCTACTACAAGGGCCCCGGATCGCAAGGGAGTCAGGTTCACCAACGCGTGCCATCAACACTACATTCAACGCGACCATTCCAAATTGCCCAGCTACCAGTCACATGCATGTCAAGGACTTGGTTTAACGATCTATCCAATGAAGAGCGGGAGTTCTTCCAGTTTCAACCTCACAGATACAACTTTTCCTTTCCCGAATCATTGCTGAACGTACATGGCGTAGGGGGGCAAGTTGTTCCACCAGCGCCACCTCTCCCGGTGTCTGGCTCGAAGTAACTTTTCAATTTGTCTCATCTGCATTGTATTATTTGGATCCGATAATAGACATTTACTTAATTTGGCAAGTGCTCCTGATGATCGCGGGGATTTCAAAGTTTAAGCCATATATTTGAAATTACCAGATATGGTTTCCCATTGTCCCAATTTATTCACGCGCTCGACTGGTTCCTCTGACATCCCCGAAATTGAGAAGTCTAGCTTTCGGCAGACTCCTAGTCTGCTCAGAGGGAGCCATACAGCTGTTCCTCTCTTACTCGCTTTGCTTTTTTACCCCCTCTCACCCGAGCCACAGTGGAGTGCCAGGAATGTTCTTCCAAACGTCCCTTGCAGCTGGCGGGAAATTGAAAAAAAAGCACGCACCTCCCTCGTGCATCAAATTCCCCTAATATTACTCCGCTCATGCGGGGAAGGAGGCCGATGGAACTGAGAGTGGGGGATTTACAAGTTTTTGGGGACTCTTCCCGAGCCCCTCTCGCACACTGTTCATCCTCACCAGCTTGTATGGTTGCCTCGAGGCATAAGCCTGGACCTCAGTTCTTTCACTCACAGGAAATGATTCACCAAGGCGCCCGAGAATAGTGGTAGGTAGCAATGTTCCTTGTTTTCCCGCCGTATGCTTGCACCCAGATAATGAAGTAATTTCTTTGTTTTAACGATATACTGTACAGGAGTCTGAGATGAGCAACAATGAACTAGAGACCCTCTGCAAGGTATACATAGCTCAGCTGTCAGTGGAAACACGATAACTTTCGTGCTCCAGCGCCCTCGCCCTCGCCCTCGCCCTCACCCTCCATTGCCATCCTCATGTTCTCCCTCAGGATCAAAGATGCATTTGCGCGCATTATCCCTCGACCCCTGGCTCTGTACACAACTCCATCATCGCTTCCAGATGCTTATAATATCGGAATTGACCACGATTGGTCGATGGCTGAATCTAGTCATTCCGAAACGTAAGTTCTCCATGCTGGTGGCTCCTACGATGGCTCTGATAGCACCTCATCTATACATGTATTCTCCAGGTCACCGGCATTAAGTTCCTGCTCAATTGCTGCTGATACACATGATTTACCCATGCATTTGGCCCCTGGATCAGCCTCGGACCCCTCGGTCTATGGCATGCCTTTATGGTAAGTTCTATGTATTCCTTGGGGTCGACTTCTCTTAACTGGTGAGATAGCAGCATAGATGACCCTACTGTATTATCCTTCGGTGAGGCAGATGGCCAGGATGTTGATGGATATCAGTAAGTCCAGTTTCTAAAGCATAGGAATACGAATCGGTGTCTGATATGTATATGTTAGGATGAGTGACATATTGAACGACCCCCTTCGGTAAGCTGGCACTTCTGTTTTGTCGCCAATAGACAGATCATTACCATGACTGCAATATTCAGTGAACTTATGAGTCCAACCTGTTGTAACTTAGAATAGTTAAGGGATTTAAACCTTAACTGGTTGGATCTGAGTTATGACAACTTTTAGGAAGAATATGTAATATTCTTAAGTTCGCTTGAATAAGGGCTCTTGAGTACTAATCAACTTAATTATATACTTTCGCAGTGTAGAGAGTCTTTATGTAGTATTAAAAGAGCAAGAGTACTTTGCTCAGGTTCC
>WSTI01004049.1:0-10855 GCA_019616915.1 Ceratobasidium sp. 423
GGTGGGATCGGATTAACCTCTTGGTGGATCGACTCCAGGACCGATTAGATTCACATGGGTAAGCTAGTCCCTCTTTCCATTGCTTGTGACTTATGACGCGCCAGATGGTTCCACGTATCCGCTTCTTCGCCTACACCCACCCAAGTCCAACGCGGCACAGTGAGGACAAACTGTATGGACTGCCTAGACCGCACCAATGTCGTGCAGAGCAACATTGCCCGAGGCGTACTCGAGAAACAGTTGAGAGAGGCAGGAATCTTGGAACCTGGAGAAGGAATCGAAGCCACCAACTTTTTGTCTATTTTTAGAAATGGTAAGCACCGGGTGACGTCTCTGTTTTCGATTATATCTTTCCAATCCCTAATAACCCGTTACTGACGGGCTTTGATAGTCTGGGCCGACCACGCAGACTACGTGTCCAACGCATACGCCGGTTCTGGAGCGCTTAAAGCCGACTTTACGCGCACTGGTGTTCGAACCAAGGGTGGTGCGGCCAGGGACGGGGTAAACAGCACCTTACGATACATTAAAAATAACTATTTTGATGGTCCTAGACAGGTACGTTTGACCCCCGTTTGATAGTGCTAGACTTAGGAAATCTGGATTAAATAGGATGCATTTGATCTCATGACCGGTTCATGGGTCGCTCGTCGTACGCCTTCCTTGAGCAGTTTGCTACTCGTCGACAAGAGGCCGTTGCTCATTCGCTCGGTACGTCCGCTCCACCAGACCTAGAACCGTACTCACAAAACAGAAGTAGATGCCGCACATTGCAGGCTTTTCGATTTTCATGATCCTCGCTGGTCTAACTCTTCCCCGCACATCAGGTACGTCCCCCCAAAAAGACCACCCCAAACCCAACTAACACTACCACAGAATACTCACTCATCTACTACCACGCCATCTGGTTCATCTTTCTCGTCCTCTCCATCGTGTTTATCCAAGCACACGGAACAGCCTATGTCGCCTGGCCACGACTGAACGCGTCGGCCGTGCGGGACGTGTTGGAATATGACGGGCCGGGGTATAGGTCCAAGCAGCACGGACGAGGGGTGGATAAGAAGAGTGGAGGTGTGAGGATGGGGCATGTGGGGAGTGATAAAGGGAGTGTGGGGAGGATGGAGGAAGTTGAGATGGGCGAGAGGAAGAAGAGGATTGAGTAGAAGGGGTGGTGAAAGGGGGTTGAGTTGGTGGAAGAGGGGGGATGTTGAATTGGTAGATGGGGGAGGGGGAAAAGCGCTGGGCGTGAGGGTTATGCGCGTTTTGGTATACAGTACAGTATTTAGATTGGTTGACTGGTATCGTAATTGGATCTTGTTCATATTTCTTGGTGTTTGTGGTTATTTGGTCCTTTACAGTGGAACCTGTCATTCCGTATATATTTCGGGAAATTGGAAATTGGACAAGTATACGAATTGACAGGTTTTCACATCATGTACAAACAGCCAAAAAAGCAGACACGTGACCGTGCTTCAGAAACGCGTCCATACAGAAGAGTCTAGACATTAAATACACATTAAATAGATTTAATTTATTCTCAAGCTTAGATGAGGTGTCTGTCCAAAGTCTGGGTCGTGGAAGGGTTGGAGCGACAGTAGTCCAAGATAGCTAGTCTATCACGGTAGGTCAAGTACTGACGTCAGGGAGATTGTGCAGAGGTAACAGCAGAGGAGAGTTATCGAGGTTGTTTCGGGTTGCGTCGGCGTGATTCCGTGGGAGCAGCAACCATGTGAGGTTAGAAGTATAGGCTGGGTATTTTTAGCATATATAATGGTGTGCATTTACCCTATTTATGCATATGTATGCGGAATATTCTAGCAGTGGCTCTAACTTGAGCCACCTGGTTTGTAAGGTGGCTATGCTGCTCACTCAGCCTGACGCTTTCTAGGTGGCGAAATTTCAAATATTTTCGGGAAAAGCAGATTCCTGGTTTTCACAGCTTTTATACGAATTGACAGTATACGGAATGACAGGTTCTACTGTATCTGTGCAGGCGTTTCCGGTCGACAACATGGCATGATATTAGACACCTTAGGCGCCAGTAAATTTTGAAAATTTACTGGACCAAGTTCTCCCCTTAGGCCGGTCATAACCCAATCCAAAATCATGCACAGCTTGTAGCGCTGGCCAGATAACGCCTGTAGCCCAAAAAGATACTTTGTATTGTGATTTGAGTTCGAACTAGCCACTAGTAAGTTTTGAAATTTACCGGCGCCTAAGGTATCTATTGGGAGAAGACATTCTACAAAGCGCATTCATTCAACAAGACAAACAATCAAGACGCATACATCCAGTCCAAACTTTGTAACTAAAAACTACGAATAGTCTCGTTCTCAAGATTGAAACGCCGGGTAACTATGGATTTACCCTGCATACAAACGTCAACCAACATTCTTGTTTCCAAAATCCCGACTCACCCATCGGTTTTATCCAACGCATCTCTCAAATCCTTGGCCATTCTGCCCAAGTCTCCTTCCTCATTAACATTATTGTTGGCAAACGTTCGCAGCCACTCTCGAGCTTCATCATCAGTCATGGGAGGGGGTTGAAGAGCGGTCGCGGAATTCGACGCGGAAGCTGGAGGGCTGGAACTCGTGGGGGCTTGGGGACCAGAACTCGTAGAAGCCTGAGCGTTAGAATTCGCAGCTGTAGAACTGAAGGTTCGGGAGTCTGAGCCGGCTGTGGGAACTTGTGCACTGAAGCTCGTTGCGGGGGGTTGGGAAGTGGAGGCCATGGTGTTATGAACAGAACCTGGGGGAGGTTGACGATCGGTACCCGTCGTCGAATTCTGTGAGTCAATCGTGGGGGTAGGTTGGGAGCTGGCACTTGTAGTAGAGATTGAAGGGCCAGGATTTGCTGCGGCGGTTCGGGAATCGGGAGTCCGAGTGTGGAGGTTCGTTGTAGACGCTTGGGGACTAGTACCCATCGGGGGAACTTGGGGGATAGGGTCCGGGTGAGCTTGAGGATTGCCATTTGTGGCCGATGTTTGAGTTGTGGGGCTTGCTTTGGGTTCGCCGAATAAACCGCAGATTGCCCTTCTCCAGAAATCCAAATCAGCTTGGCTCAGACTGTCCGCACAAGCGATATGTATGAGAAATGTCTCGAATAGTTTCTTATCGCGCCGGAGAAGCCATTTGAGCGCCTCTAAAATTTCCTGGTTGGGTTGACCGTTGGTCACTTGCGCACTATTCCCTTGAGGCTGGCTTGTTACGGCCTGTAGCTCGGGTTGACCAGTCGCTTCCTGTGGGACCGCTTGATCCGACCCTGTCTGTGCATCTGATCCACCCTTAGTGGTCGTGGTTGGAAGCCCCGAGGATGGTTGGACTCTAATTGTGCGTGCGATTTTTGAAAAGCAGGAAATTATACTGGAATGCAGCCTTGTAGTTTCGTTCGGCTCGTCTTTAATGGCTTCGAAGGCCTCGACCAAGACGTGAATCAAGTTGAAATCAATGAGGAGCTCCCAATCGGGCGGGTTATAGACGTCAAAGCCGGACGCAGAGTTCATGAACCAGTAGTTATCCAAGGCAATGATGCACTGGCGCCGGAATTCTTTGTTGCGAGACGACTTTAACATCTTCAAAATTTCAACGAGAAATACGGGTCGGAATTCAATCCATTGCCCATGCTCTACGAGACACTGCAGTAACTTGATTTTTGCTGCTTCGATTGCACCATTTGATCTGGAGGGTAGATTGCTTTCATTATTCGATTCGGAGGGCGGATCATGGAAGGCAGTGAAAATGTCTTGAGCTACTTGATGCTGAATATCGCGCGAGGATACAAGAACGAATGGTAGAGACATTCGGTTGGACTGGTTGACTCGGGTTGACTCGAGCTTTAGTTGTGCGATAAAGAGTTCAATTACACGGATGAATAGCTTTGAATCCATTGGAAAGGATCGTAGTATGCCTGCCAGCCCAAGAAACAGCAAGGCATCCGAATGTGCTTCGAGATATTTGGGATTCTTGCTGCATAATTCGGCTATCCAAACCGCGCGCCACTGTCGTGAGTAGGTAAGGTATGAACCCGCTGGGTATGGGTACCTAAGCTCATATATTTCGTGTGCCTTTGTATAGTGGCCGTAGATCTTGTCATGTCCTTCCTTTGATAACTGGTCGATTTCAGCATCGGGAATCCGCTGATAGTCGTTGATCAGCGCGGCGACTACCGCCAGCTCAACACATACTGCTCTCCGCGCCGGTCCGTCCAATAGATTCGGCTCACCAGGAGGCCCCGGTAAGCATAATTCGACCACTAGCTTGAGTGTTTTGTTTATTTCATTCTCCGGGAGTTCCCATATCATGTAGGACGTCTCCACTGCAAGGGCTTCCACAACATCAACCAGCAACTTGTTGGGGATCTGGCTAGACTTCTTGTCGAGGAATGAGACTAATGTTCGTAATAAAGGCTGTTGCTCTAGGGCATTCCGATTCATCCGCCCAGTAGATGTACACCATGCAGATGCTCCACAGAACCCGGAAGCCGCAATATCGACGTATGCAGACTCGGTTAACCTGGGTCGAAAATGCGAATTTATGATTCATTCATCGCACAGGGACTGGCAAGTGCATTTACCTATATAACCCGTTTTGAATTGAGATAAAATAAGCCTCTGGAAGCATTATGCGACCAGATTCCTTTACTGCGCGTTCTGGTGTCGTAGAGTTCGGGCCGGTGTCTTGAACAAGTTGCATGGTGGAATGTTTCGCAACTTTAGCGAGAGCACGGGTGCAGGAACATACTTGACGCTTAAGGTCTTCCGAATTTATGATTTCGTCCACGGAATTGTCCTTGCTGTCGCTCTCTGGTGGATCAAGAGTACCCTTGAAGAAAGAAGTAAATCGTTGAGCTACAAGTGTGATAATTTTGTCCTTGACTAAATGGTCCCAAAATTCCGGCCCTGCGATGGCGTTGGCGACGGCACGGATGGCAGCATTCACGGGCTTTTCGGCTTGAGAATGACTGACCAACCATACCACTGCTTGAGCGGTCAGCTCGTCCAAAGTCGTACTCGTGGATTGCGTTCTTTCCCGTCGTTCACATGGTAGGGTATTCCATTTCTCACCAGAAGGGATGATTAGGTTGACGATGGAATAAAAAAATCCCCACACTGTCCTGCTGGAAAGAGGTGTGTTATAAGGACAGAAAGCGCTGAAGAGTGGTACGAGCGTCGTGAAAACGTATAAACCGAGTGTAATTGCTACTGCGACCATAACCGGTTGCATTAACCTGTGGTTCAGGCTCCTTAATAAGATAAGTAAGCCAAGTAGAAAAAGCCCTGCGTATCCAGCCTCCGTTAGCGGAAATAAATCAAGATTGTAGGCTCATGACTCACATAGTGCCACGTGCATTATGATAGGCAGCATCCGTACGACCAGTTTCATCCCCCAATTTTTGAGCCCGTTATAACGAGCCTGCCGTGTACGGGCTTGAACGTAATGGGGGCTGAAGCGGTCCCCACGTCGGTAGCCGTCCCCCCATTGCTTAACCAACATGGCTATAAGGGCGACTGACATGCTTAGGGCTAGTGAGAAAAACCACAAGGTGTTGATCATAACATCGCTCCGGGATGGTTGAAAATTATCCAATGTGGGAAGGGATGCGCTTGGGGGTGCCTGCTCGCGAGAGGCAATCGCTTCGACTAGGTCCACCATCCTACTTACACTCGCGGCTGTAATGAGTGCAGTATCCGGTTGTAATTTCTTGTAGCTCTCGACCAAGAACCTATTCGTGAGTTATTTGGCGCCATTCCAGCGTTTGTCAATTACAAATTGATATGTATAATATTTGACCTACGCCGTCACAACTGCCGAGAACAAGGCCGCCTGGACAGCCAACAGGTTGGGTGAGCAAAACACAAGGAAACGCTATGCCCCCAAAAGGGGGAAAACTCACAAAAACTATATTGAATTAAATCATACCTCAAATTTGCAGTAGAATCACAGTTAAGCAGAAGACTTACGCAATAACACATCCATACCCCTGAAGACAGTTAACCTCATGCCCCAAGCTGCATATTACGAAGACACCTACTTGTTCCACCCATCAACCAAATCCATATCGCGTTGTGTAGACTCTCCAAGATAATGTAGCCACACAGGATCATCACGCCCTAGTGCAGGTCCATCATACTCGGTCGGCGATTGCTGAGTGGTGTATACTGAAGCATCTTTGGTCCGCGGTTGTTGAGTGGTAGATGCGGGGCTACCATCGACCGGCGATTGTTGAGTGGTGGGCATGTGGACAACAATATGTTAAGATTTTTCCATGCACGCTTGACAATATATCGTCAAATTAAGCGCTCATTATGACAGGGCGCTATCCGAAGTTTTGAGATTTGAATTCATTGCGATTTGCAAAAGTCTGGTCGGACGCTTTGGGTTTGAGTGGAAAAGTGAGGAACATGACTGGCGGAGGTTCGAAGCGAAAATCCACTTTAGAAGGAATGTCCTAGACAAAGGCAAAGCATTTCACCCGGCTGTGTTCCCTCACACAAGTCGGCCCCAATTTACAGGGTTTTCACCGTCTACATATTATTCCGGACAAATAGCTATATATGGGGCGCCTAGAGATACATCTGATACAACGTGTTTACCTGTCAATCACGTTCTCCATGTGGACCGGTTTTCATCATGCCGAAACCAACGCCTGTGTACTCAACCCTTGTGGGTAATTTTTGAGCTCAATAAGTTTAAAGGATCCACTAAATGCGGGTGATCTGGTCCCCAAACTTATTACCTTGTTACCTTGCTTTTACCATGCTTTCAAAGTCTATCCAACCCCATAATGAAATTCACAGAAATGTAAAAGTTTTATACTTATTGACCACTGTTTGAGCCAATTGGGTCCATACCACAACGTGGGCCTCAAATGTCCTGGTATGACCATGCTATAATCGCGTGACCGTCGTCTATCCTCCTTAAATAGTCATCCCGAATGAATCACGCAGTCGATTGAGTTAGATAGCAATCGATTGGAATTATAGCTTCGATGACAGCTCGAAGTCTGAATATCGAGTATCGCTCACATGTATGCGTCAATTTTAGTTTATATACTCAATTCGTTATTAAGAGGTATGATTGTGTAAGCATCGAAGATGGAACAAGGCTGTGTGCGTATAAACTCGGTCTAAGTACATATTAAAGCATAACAAACCCCCATAATACTGCACCGCTCAAGGGCTGACCTTGAGCCTGGCCCCAGAGGCCATCAGCGTGACGTTTGAAGCACCAAGTTCTCATTCAGGCCCTACCTCCCAACGACGCAACCCATTCCCGAATAACTAATACGACTCTTAGTCAAACATTTCAATAGTACGATATCATCTGAAAACGAGCAATCCCAGCGGGCAATTTTTAGCATGAATTGATCCTACCTAACACAATTCTACCCCCATTTGTTACCAAAAGTCGACATATATCGAGATTGAGTTTAGCCCATTCGGATTTCTAGCCTAGTTAGTATGCCCCAAATTCTGTAGATTATCTTCCTAAAGAGCATGGATTCTAAAGCAAGCAAGGTAGCTGTCGCAACGCGACGCTCCTCGAGTAACTATATGCGCCAAACATCGAGTATCGAGCGAATTTCACCGGCGCTTAACGTCACTTTGAACTGTCTTATTCAGCTCACGGTTGAGCATTGAAAAGGATACGAGAGGAATACGAGCTGGCCCCACCAGCCGGGTTCCCCATTTCTCCGCTCAGGTCCCAAGCGTCTGGCTAGACTTTTTCAAATCGCAATAGTTATAACACCGCCCACATTGACGTGCCCAGCGCTTGCCCTTCCGACATCGCTGTTGGAACATTGCCAGCCAACCAAGCGCTAGCAGCCTCCGTAATCCTCTTTCCCCATCTCGACTCGCTACTTAGCTCTAAGTCACTCGGATTCTACCATGAAAATTGAGTTAAGGGACGAGAATGCCGGGACCGGCCCTCGTCTTGAGGGCCCAGTCATCGATTGGGCGAAGGGCTTGCGCGAACGGAAGGTAGCTCGAATGGAATTATATAACCAGCCCAACGACTCTATACCACTGGCGCTTGTTGTGACACTGGTAGACGGGTCTTTGTACTTCATACAACGGGTCTCGAGTAAGGGCACAAGCACCAACAGGAATATTCCGACGGGCACCATCGAGACTACCACATCCTCGCATTTTGTTTCTCGACCAGTTATTGTCGTGACGTTCCGATCAAAACCCGAGTTATGGCTTATACTCTACGTCTGTTATAGTGTTCCAACGTTCGATCAACACAAGCCTAACATTGATAATCGTTCTTTTGGGCTAACTGTGTTATTAAATACCGTTCGACACGTCTTGCTTTGTACGGTCGCTTCTTCCCCAGAATCTCCGACGGAGGCGCAATCCCCTTTGAAATCACTCTGGAGAGACGTATACCAGCTCACGCAGAGTCATGATCACGACTCCTGGCAAGGATCGCCTCTTGAAAGGACAAAAGACCTCACCCGGGAACTTATCTACAAAGCCGCATACAATTCCCTCAGCAAGAAAATCGGGGCGCAGTGGAGCGATTCCACATTGACCGCATATTCCGTAATCGCCCGACTGGAGGAACTCGATTTGAAGGAGAACTCCCAACCCTCCCCATCGGATATGGCTTGGGACAGCTCCTGGGCCAAACACACACGGGTTAAATTATGGATGCGTCGTCTCGGAAATAATAGTCGGCTCACTTCCCAAATGGATGCGCGAGACCTTCCACACCGATATCGCCTCAGCGAGATACAGCAAGACACAAACCTTGTTCATGATGGTTTAATCGGGCATGAGTGGGATGGAATAACCTCCGGGCCAACTTGCACAAGCAGACCACAAATCGGTAAGCCGATGAAGGCGATCGACAACACGAAATACTCTCAAAGCATTTAGCTAATGGATATTTAACACAGGAAATAGAGATTCTCCCCTCCCAACGAAATCCCTTGCAGTTGGAAGTGCCCCAATACAACCAACAGTTAATAACGAGTGTGACTGTCATATTTGGGCATCAGACTGGCAGATTGCGGCTCATCTTGCCTGGAGTTACGCTTGGCCGACAGCTTTCAAGGAAGGAAAAAAGATGGCCGAGGACGTCCTACAAGAATTTGATGTCGCGCCCGCTAGCAGGCCGCAGACAAAACCACCCTCGTCTGAAATGCATCCGGCGGTTCGGGGTGTGATTAACTTAGGGAATTGGGTAGCGTCTCAATTTAGCAAGGGGCGGGCGGCGAATGAAGAACCGATGCACAACGTCGACCAGGCTATTAATAAATGGTGTTATCAAGACTTGAAGAGGATTGCTCAGCAAAAAGCTAAACGGAAACTGGACACTCAGAAGAACAGTAAGAACGCATACTCTGAAACCAAGAAAAAACGATCAGAGTATAAGGATAAAGCCTTAAAACGTGCAAAACAGACCATGGGCCGACAAGGCGGCGAGGGGGGCTTAGAATATCTCTCCCAACAAGAATGGCGAAGAGTTTCTAAGGGGTCCGTTCTGAGGCACCTTCCAGAGCAAGGGCGGGTAGTAGAGGGGTGGAAAAAGGATTTTCGAGACAACTGCGAACAAGCTTGGGAGCGCTCATGGGCCGATACATGGCTCGCGGTATGGGAGGATGCATATGAATCGGCCGAGTCCAAGGGGATAGAATTTGGTGTGATGGTTGGCTTGGAAGAGAGATACAATACCGAGGGGCCGCTTGGCGAGCTTATGGGGGGGAGGGCTTATGAGGATATTCAGCAACACATCGAACAAGCGCATGACACCCTGAAGCATACCCGTTTACTCATCCAAGAGTTGAACCATATCTCCAGCCTCGTCGCAGTTCATAATGATTACAGTAACTGCGTTACGATACGTGCATTAGTACCGGATAAAGTAAGTTCTCTGATTCAAGTAACCTTCGACTAGCTAAAAACAGCCTTCAGGATAAAGACCTGGAGGACATGTCTCGCATCCTCCCCAAGCAACCAGTAACTCGAGAATTATCATACATGGAGCTAAGACACTTTATCATGGAAGAGTACTTCAAAAACAACCTACGGAAACACCGTACTTCATTCCAAAACGGGGTATCGCGTTCATGGCAGGATTTATCGAAGTTCAAGTTGGGCGGAGCTAACGCGTCGCGATCTACGTAGTATAAGGACATCGCTCAATAGCATTATGTAAATGATGTAGCCACGAATACTCCTATGTTTTCCTTTTTGTTCTGAACGTTGTCCAGCCGTATCACCAGCTCTGGTTTCAAATACCCGATGATTCTTGAATTGTACGTCTATTTATGTACTTGGTTGTAGCAAACACCTGCCCTATAAAGAGGGCTGGGTGAATACGCTCCAGTCAGTTTCCCATCATTCTGGGTCGTTTTCAGGTGAATAGAGAGGTTGCGCAACCGTTCTAAACCCTGAATTTGCGTTGCGTCACGTGTTCTAAATGAACGTTCTATTCTAAACACTCTCATCCTCGAACTCAACAACAAATGGCTCGAACACCCCCCCAGCCCCAAAAAGCAAAAGTCAAATCAATAGTGCATCGAAATCACACACGCCCGCGCCCTTCCACGACTACACCCCATACCACCGAATCAGAATCCGAGTCAGAGCCAGGGCATGAATCCCCAAGTCAACCCAAAATCGAGCCCGCCCCTGCTTCAGAGCCCGAACAGGTCGAATTACAGTCAGAGCAAGCGCTCGAGGACTCGGCAGGCATTGAACCTCTACCAGCCAAAGATGGTGGCGAGAGCAATGATGCGGCTAGCCGAAGGGGCGCTCACGGTCGTATCCCGGGGGCGCCAAACTGGGCTTCGTGGGAGGACATGGTATCAGCCGAGGAGGTGCGGAATCAAGAAATATGGA